>CACRXK020001036.1:0-19536 GCA_902702795.2 Paramuricea clavata | reverse complement strand
TGGGGGGGGGGGGGGAGCGGAAGGAAATTTACCCGACTTTTCCACATTGTGCCCGACTTACTGAAAAAATTTTCCATGTAAAATTTTCCTAATCTGGTAAAATTCCCGTTAGTTTAACATAATTATTGTATTTCAACTACTATATTGCATATGTCTTCTTTTTAAAGTCATTTCCCCCCATTTTTGCCCAACTTACGTTTATAATTTGACCGACTTCATTTTGACTGGGGGTAGCTGCCTCCGCCCAGTACGCCTATGCGATTGATTACAGTTACTTGAAAAGACTGCATGAATTTAGCGCAGGCTGTTTACTCAGACCCACAAAATTTAGATACACATGCATATGGAAGTTTGGAACGAAATAGACTAATGCAATTTTTTCCTATATTCAATCCCCTATGGGAACAAAAGATCTTACTCGGTCTCGTACCAACGAATATTAAGTTTGCGCCCCAAGAGAGGCTGGAACGAGGAAAGTTCCCATTAGAAAATTATTGTCTGTCAGAAACCGCTCCTGAATCTAAGTTGACCAGTTATGAAGCCACCAATTTAGAAGCGCTTTCGTTGCTCCAAATAACATATATATATCTCTTCTGCGAGTGTAACATATTGCGTAAACAGCTGCATTTTTCCTGAGAAATACGATCTAGATGTCTAGTCTTAATTCTATTTCGTGTTTCAGTAAATGCATGTTGTTTGTTTACGATATTTCAAAATATGCAAAATTTAAAGCGAGTTAACCGTGCGGAAACTGGTTGTTTTTTGAGCAACTTTTTTCATGTTTGTGATGTTACTCTGAGTGTATATCCACACCGGGCAAGCCTGAAAAATATGCCTGGCCACGGTGGGAATCGAACCTACGACCTTTGGAATACTAGCCGAAAATATGAAAATATGCCTGGCCACGGCACGATGGGAATCGAACCTGCGACCTTTGGAATACTAGCTCGTAGGTTCGATTCCCACCGTGGCCAGGCATATTTTTCAGGCTTGCCCGTGTGGATATACACTCAGAGTAACATCACAAACATATTCACCTGAGTACATAACACCAACACACAAAAACCTTTTTTCATGTTCAAATGACGATTGAACTGTTAAATACTTTCATATACATATTCGTGCAGCCACATGTTATTGTTCAACTACGATTTTTCCCGACTCAGAACGCCTCATTTGCATGCGCAGTCGAGACCCTGAAATGGTTCATTGATTTCAAGCGCCGTGTTTAAATTACCACGTCCACGAAAATTGGCTGTCCCACCCACGGTACTTTTTGGACAGCTATATAGGTTTGACATCCTGGTTATGTTTAAATAGAAAAGCCTGCTATATAGGCCCTTCCTATGAAAGCCTGCTATATATAGATCCTTTAAAAGAATATATTGATGTCTTATATTTGTTAATATTCTTCTTAGGTAAAGGCAATATCTACGTGTGGGCAACTGGTAACGGTGGTTTAGTTGGTGATGACTGTGATTGTGATGGTTACACCACCAGTATATATACTCTGTCTATTGGTGCTATCAGTGACCATGGTTTATCTACCTATTATGATGAGAAGTGTGCATCAACTGTTGCTGTAGTCTTCACAGCTGACAGTCACCGTGGGACGACGTTCACTGGAGATAAACTCATCACAACTGGACTTCATCATGCGTGTGAGAACACATTCAGAGGAACATCTTCAGCCGCTCCATTGGCAGCAGGAATCATTGCTTTACTTCTCGAAGCAAATCCCAACCTGACCTGGCGTGATGTACAACATATTGTCGTGAGTACCGCAAAGAAAACGAGTCCACTAGACGAAGGATGGAAAAAGAATGGCGCAGGTTTTGAGTTTAACCACAAGTTCGGGTTTGGAAGAATGGATGCACTTGCGATGGTTCTAGCTGGTCGAAAATGGAAGAATGTTGCACCTCAACATATCTGTAAAGTCCTTGGTAAACAAAAGAATGTTCCAATTCCTTATCGTGGTGAAGCTGTTGTACAACTCAGAACAACCGGATGTCGAGGACAGAAGAATGAAGTGAAGAAAGTCGAGCATGTTGATATCACTGTCACATTACGTCATCGTCGCCGAGGTGATCTCAATATTACAGTAGTCTCTCCCAGTGGTACAACCAGCAACCTACTTGCCCCAAGGAAATTTGATGCTTCCGATAAAGGCCTCAAAGACTGGTCATTTATGACTGTTCATTTATGGGGTGAAAATCCGGTTGGAGAATGGACCCTCTATGTACGAGATCAAGGCCAAAATTCATTTCAAAACCCTTCACAAGATAATGAAGATCGTTACCGGAAGATATTAGATGAAAGAAAAGCCAACCGAGCAAGAGATTTTATCCCGGGAGCGTACGACTTCATGCATGACGAGGTACACCATGGGAGATACAAGGAAGATTACATGAGAGATGAAATACCTGTTGACGAAAACGAAAAACGAAATCCGTGGGAATTTACTGGCGACGACTTCAATGAAAATGATCTATCATCCCGAAAGAAGACTCCTGCTGGTTATCTCCTCAACTGGAGTGTAACATTGTATGGAACTGACGAATAATTTGACTTTTGATGGCAGGAATGAAGATTAAGTTTGTGTAATTGGGGGCAATTTTTAGAGCAATGATAACATGGTTCGTTTAATTCCCCGTTCCCGTTCTTTTCATTTCCACCGATCATTTCTCCCATTTCTTTTGCAGGGACCGGTTGTATAAAAAAGTGATTAAAGTTAACTATGGTTAAGTGCAAACGTCATCCAATAAGTAGCGCCTATTTGAGAGTTAATCACTATTTAACTACAAAATAGTGATTAAAAAAGTGATTAAGAGTTTTATACAACCGGCCCCAGGTCCTTACCTTAGCTTATTGTTAATCGGGACAGTGTTTTTGTCTGAGTTTGGTGCCTCGAGTTGATTACCAGTAGCGAAGCTAGCAAAGCAACTAGTCCTGCTATGCTAATAAACCTGTACCAAATTAGTTTAAAGACAATGGATTTCTAGAGGTTGAAAATAAAAATATTTTAAGATTTGCATAGCATGACCAGTTGCTATGGTTAGCATGGTAGTTTCGCCACTGTTGATTACCTTTCCTGAAAAGATATTGGTATCGACATTTTATGTCCATACGGTTACATCCAAAACAAAATTCAAAAATATATTTCAAAGCATGGCATTGACCACTGTTCAACCTTCTACTTTTAAAAGAATTCTTTATATTACACAAACTTAATTTTTATTCATCCTGCTTGCAAAATTAGTTAGTGTACGATTTTAGCCCGATTTACACTACTACACATCTTAATTTATAAAAATGAAGTTGTAAATTATTTATATCTATACTGCAGTACTGTACTGCGATAGTATTTTATTTTGATGAAAATTATATGGTTTTTTGAGGGGGTCTATTGTCAGTGCTTCTGTTGGTGAATGATTGCACAGATATATAGTTTACGTTACTGTACCGAATAGCTTTCCGTAGCGATGTGAAAAAACACCTATCCATACCTTTTAGCCTTAGAACGCTATTTTCAGAGTTATTGCAACGTTGAGATGTTGCTTCGCTCAGCTTCTGAAACTTGTCCAGTTCGTAAATGGATAGCTGCTTTATCGCGCCGCTACGGAAAGCTATCGAGTTTAGTGTAAACGTAGCCGATTTTATTCAACATGAGCTCCACCTTTGAATTTACTATATGAGTAAATTCTTAAACACGTCCGAATTTATCATTATGATAAATTCGCGGCACATATTGAATTTATCAATAGAGTTAATCATAAAACCACAATCACTGCACAAGTTTTCTTGTTATAAATGTAATGGCACCAAAAGGGAGGCCGGCCGCGAAGGGGTGGGGAGTTTCCCAAGTTTTTAAAAAAAATAGTTTTTAAAAACGTTTTAAAAGAGTTTTAAAAAGCAAGAAAAGCTTAAAAAGTTAGGTTTTAAAAAAATTTAAAAAGTTAAAAAAATTAGGGTTAGGGGTTAGGTTGGGGTTAGTGTTAGGTGCCGCGAATTTATTATTATTATAAATTCAAAATTTGCCGCGAATTTATCATAATGATAAATTCGGACGTGTTTAAGAATTTACTCATATGCATTGCATGATTTTATTCAACCTCGCAACCTTTTCGAAGCTAAACGTTCCTGGGTACGAGATTGACTTTTGACTCTTTACTTTTGCCCCTGCCCGAATACACGCTCGATGATAAAAAAGCGTGATTTGCGAGGTTGGATCTGATCTAGAGGAGAGGCAAGGTTTTTTTTAGCAATCGCTAGAAACGATGATCTGAGATAACCTGCGAAGACATCGCCTCTGTAAAATAACATGAAGCGAAATCTATTGTCGTTTTATTTGAATGAACCGCTGTAAAATTGTCACTGTAAGAAATTAATGTACTTAGAAATTACTATTCCATGGCCGATATAGATAAATCTGGCTAAAGTTTAATCAGTTATACCCATAGGTATAGTTATACCCCAGCTCACAACTTTACAACACTCACATGCCTATCTACCATGTTTTAATTTACTGAGAAATCTGAAGCAGAGAACAGAACAAGGTGACTAAGCTTTAATTATCTACACGAGTAACTCTTATAAATAATCTACTTTGTTCCAATGCTTCTGTAAACTAGAACAGTTGTACGCACCTAGGCATGTGAGATTGCGTGTGAGTTCTTACTTCGGCTACCTAGTACGTATAGAGGAAGTATAGGTTTCCCTAAGTTTCTGTGTTTTTTGTATTATTATTTTTTGTCGAGAAATTGAATTTACACCCAGAATACTCTGCGTCACTGTATCCTTGTACCTCGGTTTGTGCGCACACCATTGAAATGAATATAACTGCATGGAACGTTACCTCCAACCGGAAATTTGAAGCCAAATTTGAAGGCCAGTCCCAGTCTTTTCACGCGTGCGAAGAGCGCTCAATCAGTCAATCATTATGCATAAACCAGTGAACTCCATATATCTTTTATCTGGAACGATAACAGGGAGAAACGTGAAGCCAAGGCCAACGTCACTTGACGCGCGTGATTCGTGATAGACCGCGCGGTGATGGCGTATAAGGGGACTGAAACTGACGTACTATATGGCGTGGCAATTGACCGCGCAGTGATGGCGTATAAAGGGACTGAAACTGACGTACTTGGAGAGCTGACGGCACTGCTCACGCGAGGCTTCATTTTTTAACTGTCAAATGACTGAATGTTATTGTTCCAGGTAAATAGATTGAGTTCACTTGCATAAACACGCGTGTCAGATTTGGCTTCAATAAAAAGATAGGCAGTTCATCTGAAGGTAGCGTCTCAGTTATATTCATTTCAATGGCGCACACATGACACACCATTTTACGACAACCTGCCGGACAAAACCAAAGATTATGCCCCATTTATTCAATACTATTGAATATTATGCCCCATATACCCAGCTTTTAATATATACCCATCCAGTTCGGCAACAATCCATTCCATTCATGTCAGGTGTTGCTACATGCCGAAGTGGACGTCTGAGCAGCCGTATTGTGGTCTTGTCTAATTGGGAATTGTGTAGCAATGATGGAAACAACGTTTAACAGCCCGATTTGTCTATTGTTGAAACATGTCGGTTTAGTTTAAAGATTTATTCCACCTCACATCATAACCATGCATGCGTCAGTAATATCAGCGTGACATTGTTACTGTACCATTTTATGGGGTATTCAGTCCACTAGCAACCTCTGCCTTCATAGGCGTACAGGAGGGAGATACGTTGCTTGTGATGTTACTCTGAGTGTATATCCACACCGGGCAAGCTTGAAAAATATGCCTGGCCACGGTGGGAATCGAACCTACGACCTTTGGAATACTAGCCCAATGCTCTGCCAACTGAGCTACGCGGTCAGGTCGGTTTGAGTATTTGATATTTCGGAACAGAATCTAGTTCCTTCAATATCAATGCAATCTAGTAATCATGATTTTACACTCAGAGTAACATCACAAGCATCATATTCACCTGAGACATAACCCAACACAGAAAAAAAATCAGGAGGGAGATATGCCGTTGTATGGTACGTGCTTTCTTGCAACCTTGCAAGCCAGGGTCTTCTATACCTACGCTGGGCTGTAGGCTTGCGAGGTTGGCTTTCTTGTTGATGATTGTTTTCCGATGAATTACAGGATCCTGAATTTTCTCTTAGTTTTGCTGCGACCAGCCTACGTACTTCATTTTGGAATTTCTGAGAGTAGTAAGCCGTTGGATTGTGGGATTACTGTGCCGTATTTTTTCATACGCTGTGGTTCGTTTTAATAAAGATGTCACACATTTGTCAGAAATACAACATTCGTTTCATTAGTAACCTGAGTATCAGGCCGTACTTTTTAGGGCACAGGCACGCCTGATCGTGGGCGAAGGGGAGAAAAGTACGGCCTGACACAAAAGTGGCATTTTGCCTGGTTGTTCAGTCCAGAATCTGGACTGAGCGCTGATTTTATATTAAATCGCCATCAGATTGCACTATCGACTGACGTATAGTTATAAAGTATACTTTATAATTATACGTCAGTTTGTTGATAAATACGGCAAGCGCCATGTAAAGCTCATATTGTAGTCACTGAAACCTCTGCGGAGGAGAGAGCAATCGGGTGGCGATTTAATATAAGCTACATTTGCAATATATTTCGCTAATTTGTGATTATTTTTGTTAATTTTATAAGTTCATTGCAGTTTAATTTAAATTCAGCCGTTTGGTGGGCGCCTATGCTATAATTAGATTGTTGTTGTCGTTGTGTGAAATTTAAATTTCTCCTGCGACATTTTGATTGGATACTAAATATAAACTTTGCTGTGGGCGGAAAGCGATCAGGTTAAGTTTTGTGTCAGGCTCTATTTGTAAAATAGAGCCTGATACTCAGGTTATCTAACCGAGAGCCTAATTTTCAACGAGTGACCGAGTGAAAATGGCTCTGGGGACGAGAATGACTCCTTGCCAGACTCGTGTTAACCGCGCAAACAAAAGACAATAGAAAGGGACTGGGCTGACAGATATATATGGAGCTCAGTAACCATGACTAAGTGAATGTGACTAATACATGTGAATACCGACCTTTAATAGTTTCAAACGCTTCAGGTCCACCCGGTTTGAAGTCATCTAGTGCCCAGTCCAATAATAACTTTGCTCGGTCGTCTCTGCTAGGTTTATCACTGCTGTCAGCATTGTTTTGGAACTGATGGTTACTTCGAGACACTGCAACCTAATGCAAGCGTATAGATGAGGTATATCACATGTGCAGAATTTAAGAAACTGGCGTGGTTTGTGTCTAGTGATAATCGGCTTTAAATTCAAAATATCGCTATCGGTATTTTTGTCGCCGATATTATCGGTATTGTATTATAACAAATTTATACAACATATTTTAAATTTAAAGTATATTTCGGATTCCAGGTTGGTTGTAACAAAACTCAGTGACAGGAATGTATCAATATCAATTCAATATATAGCCATAATCAGAGATGTTATCAATGTACGTATGCATGTATGATAAGTGTTAATGCATGATTGGTCACTCTCCCCTCATAATGATGATGAGGTTTCTACAGCTACAGTAGTTCAACTGTCACTTGTGAATTTCGAAGTAGAATGGAATATTGGTATCGCCCAATTATGGGTACATCACTATTTGTGTCTAAACAACCCGAAAAGGATTCATAACAGGTTGTTTCGTCAGGTCAATACGAAAGTCCTGCCCCAGAAATAAGTAACAAAATCAGTCATACTTTCACAGACCTACCTCTAGTGCAGAAACAACCGCTCTTTTGTACACCCCCTTCCATTTTGAATGTAAAAATTTTGATCCAAAGTGACGAAATAAAACTATTTCATTCTTAAGAAGCTATAATAAACAAAAGAAAAAAAACACATGTCATTACTGACAAGGATCAATAGCTGACATGCATACGTCAAGTAATTTCTACACTTTCTTTACAATACATAATATACAAAGTCTTTTATACAAGCTAGCTAGTACTGTGTAAAAACTCTATATTTATATTTAGTTAATTTTGAAATAAATTCGAACTTTCCCAATCTCATTCTCGTCTTGTTTTGACTCGTATCTTGAGTTTCAAGATGCTAATCTAATACTTAAAGCCAATGCCTGTTTATATCAAACAAAAACTTCACATATTTTTAATCTGAACTAAAATTTCGTGTACAAAGAGCAGTTTTGTTGCTTGCATTAATTTGACTTTACTATACAATTGGTTATTGAAGTTCCTGTCATTTTTAATGTCATTCGCTTATCTTTCTGTTGCTATTATAAGACTTATAATTATACTGTAATACCTACCTCCTCCGCAGGCCTTTCAAAAATATAGGGAGGCGAAAATTGGTGGCCTTCGTCTCAGATTTCAAATTTTAACCTGCGAACGGGCATACTCATTACGGGCTGTATGGCCTGCGGAGGAGGTAGCTGTAATATGCTACATCTTCGAATGTTTGGCAAATCTTGAGCAAAACCAATTTCAGGATTTAGAAAAAAAACAAGCAATTGTTTAATCGTATTACTATACCAAACAGATATAGACATACTGTAATTATGAGTGTCCTCCATGTTTATCTAACATAAGAGATAAGCTGAGAGAACTGTTCGGTTAATCAAAGCAGAATCTGTATTCGATTTACCGACATTGATTTACTGTAATATTCATTTCAATTCCTAGCTTCCAATTTTATAAATGACTATAATAAATTGGATTAGATTACAAACAATTGAGCACAAGAAAACATTTCTAGTAGTCTTGAGCTAAAAGCCTGGGCCATATACTTATGGTCTCCAACTGATCTCCAACTTATGCATGGTTACGACATATTAACATTAGAAGTGAAACAATTAACCCGGCGTTAAAAGATTGATTCTTTTGTGCCATGGTATTTTAACGGTATTGGACATCTTAACCTTTAATCTTGAAAATATTGAAAATGATAATTTTAAAATAAGATATTTTACTGTACCTTAGAGAACTTGTTGTCTCCATACCATTTCACCCAGACATCATCAAGCTGGCTCTCCGTCTGACATTTCAGTTCAACAACCATACCAGGCCACCAATCAAAACCTCTTAATTTTCCCCAGATCAACTGACCAGCTGGAAACTGTTCCTGGATAGAAGAAGAGATGTTAATATGTCAATATCAGTCAGTATTGGTGGTACACTAAACTATATTATTTTACAGGAAAAGTGTGCTGCCATTCTCCTGTGTGGGTTGCCATTCTCCTGTTAGAGTACAGGGGGGGGGGGGTGAATAGGGGTATACTGTACCTACGCGCAAAATTTGAAGCAAAATCCGCCGATCCGTCAATGGTTTTCCCTAAATTTGGATCCGCTAAAAGCTCTACTATGAAGTCACAATCCAGGATCCGAAATTGCAAGCAAAATCCACACAATCTGAGCCAAAATATTAGATAAATCCGCAAATCCGCTGTATTAATAAGATCCGCAAATTAGCAAATCCGTGTAAAATATTCTCCAGATCCAAAACCAGAACAATTTTTTCAGCGGAATCCGACGATCCGAAAACCTATCCCCGTACAAGGACATTCAGTTTAGTTGGTTCTTTCCTGTGCCCATCATCATTACTCACCATTATTACAAAATCTCAACATTCTGGTCACAGGTAAACAATAGGATTACCTTTAAATTTCCTTTACTTTTATCCAAGTCGATCTGACTTTGAATGTAATTTGACTCAGTTTTTGGTCTTTTTGGGTCAGTCTCAGTCGGCGGATTATTCACCATCTCCATATTGTCTGTAAAATAAAATAATAATACAAGCCGATTATTCAGTTAATCGTCACCAAGAGGTTAACATACTGCATTGACGGTAAGTCAGCAATAATACAGTAGATATAAATAAAATCAAAAGGCCTGAAGAGATACCAAATCAAATTAAGTTCAGACAAACGTAAGTGTTAGTGACAACTGCGCACCATCCCTAACTGAACGTTATATACCGGTAGATGTATTTTTTCTTTAGTGGATACTTCAAGAACACGTACACTACTAAACAGATACAGTTTAACTATCCTGTTTCGGCATAAAAATGCATTGTTTTGATCTCTCATTATGTTCTAGTAATTACTCGCTGGGGCACTCTGTGCCCCAGGCGATTATAGGTTTCGGCACCATTTAGTGGATCGGCAATCTCCAATAGTCGTTGATAGCCACAAAATAGTATATTAATGAGCTGCCTAATTTTCCCCCAATTATCCATAAGGCTCCTGCCAATTTTACCCAAATTATCCATAAATAGCCCTCCATTTTGAGGAAAATTCGGGAAAATTGAACAATTTTACAAGGAATTTCGCATGGAAACAGCAACCTTCGCAAATCGCAAGTTTATAAAAGTTTATACGTTTGACTGCGCTGCTTTATATTTTGAGAAGAAAGCGACACCGATTCAGCGTAAGAAATTGTACTTACGGATGTCAAGTGCATTACTAAACACCCGTATTCTAGCGATTTATGGCCTTTGAAAATGAAGCGAAATTGTATTGTTGAAAAATCGCTCGCAGTACGTATTATTGATAACAAATCACTTACACTACGTTTGTCCACAGGTTTGTCCTTGTATTTGTAATGCCTAGAAATGGCGCAATAAGGATAAAAATACCACCGTTCGATTCAGCGTAAGAAATTGTACTTATGGATGTCAAATGTCTTACTAAGCACCAGTATTCTAGCGATTTAGGCCTATGGCCTTCGAATTGAAAATCAAACGAAATTATATTTGTTGACAAATCGCTCGCAGTACGTTTCATAGTGTATTTGTAATGCCTAATGGCCCAATAAGGATAAAAATACCACCGTTCGATTCAGCGTTAGAAATTGTACTAATTACGAATGTCAAATGTATTACAGACTAAACAACAGTGTTCTAGCGATTTAGGGCCTTTGTCTTTGAAAGCCAAGCGAAATTGTATTGTTGCCAATCGCTCAAAATTATTAAACTAATTATAAAAAATGCAGTACCCTGTACGTTTGACCCTTGATAACTTTGGTATCATTGGTTTTCTCTTTTTCGGTCGTATACCAGTGGATTCGTCTCACTTCTCGCTTCATTTTGATAGTATTTTGAGCCCAAAAGCCCCAAAATATTTTATTTTGAACGTTTTAAAGCGCAGTATAAATCCTAGACCAACTGGCGGCTGACAGTTTTGAAGAAGAATGTAGCGTACTAAATATAACTTTACTTGTAGGGCCTACCGCATTTTAGTCACTGTGTTATTAAGCCTTTCGCGCTCGTATTCGACTTTTCCGCTTAGCTTGGGGAAAACCTTAAATCTCAATTGAAAGAGCTGTGTACTGTATGTATCATGTACATTGTACAGTAATGTGCGTAGTTGTATAGCCCCAGCGAGTTAACGCGTAGAGCGTCTTGTTATGTTTAATTTACCGCAATTGCGCTTTTTGTTCCTACTGACGTCATCCAAGGATAACCCATTTACTTTCAATCTATCAAATTCCAACTGTCTTCGGACAGAGGTCTCCGTCTATAAAATATTTAAAGAAACAATAATTAAACCGACTTTCTTGGTATAATGGAAAACTATTTTCTCTGTTGGCAGCAAGTGCCCGCCCCATCTTCCCGAAATTTCCGCAATTGATTTCCCCGAGTTCACACTGGACGCATGAAATGGAACGAATAATAAGCACAACTGACCGTTTCAATTCCCGTATGAACGAGTGGAACAGGGCGAATTTTCATACAAACTCAAAACTGGATGACAGATTGAATTTTTTCAATTAAAGATGCACATATATTGTATCTTAAAGAACGAAATCCCAGAAACACTTGTAAATACCTCTCTATTTTTTTAAAATATAGTTTTAAATTGACTTTATTTCCACGCGTCTGTATACGAAACGTGTTCGTATTTTTTTCCGCCTGCATGTGCGTCTATATATACTCCATAACACACTCACCTCAACAACTTGCGTTGCAACTGGGGTATTATTGTTATTATTGCTAAATGTTGGTGTACTATCCTTTATATGCACCACTCGTCTGTTTTGTTTGGATTTTTTCACTTTCTCATCTGGCTTACAATCCGCAGAATCTGATGAACTGTTGTCTTGTTTAACTCTTTTATCTTTTCTGGAATGAGAAGGAAATGTCAATCATTTTCTGCCAGTAAAAGAGCATTGGCTGAGCACAGTAGTGGTGACCAAAGTACGGTAATATCTTGACATTGTTGCATGAGTAGCTACTGTAGGTTGATTGTAGTGCACCCATGAAACTTTATATGAAATTAAGTATAAGACTAAAAGGATATAAATTTTCTTTCTTCCACCGAGTAGATTCCGTGCAAGACGTACAACACGATACTGAAGTTCTTAAAACATCTTTCGGGGGGGGGGGGGGGATGTACCCCAGTGTGGGACACTCCCCTCCGCAGACGATATGTAGTTTGAAGCTTTGGGGTTTAGGGGTCAGGATTGGGGTTAGGATTAGCGTTTGGATTAGGGCTATCGTAATTGCAGACCCCTTACAACGCGATACTTATTGCATACAACGGCCCTACAACGCCAATAGAACGGAAGGGGTGAACTGTGCCTCCTTTTGAACAGTAAATAGCAATGACAAAACAAACAAAATACAAACTTCTTTCGACTATTTTGAGTCAGTTGTTTACGCATCAAGTGGTTCTCTGACATATTCTGGAAGACATGAAAATTTAAAATCAACTTCTACAACCATTTGCATGCATGAAAAGACCACAAAATGTGGAATTCAAAACAACAAAATACATGTTGTTTAGGCATTAAAAAGCGACTTCAATTATTTTTGATTGCATCATATTAAAATGATAATTTTATGGCGACTTTGAGAATATTTTCTCTTCTACCTTCCTCATTATGCGTGCACTTAAGTTATATACGTTGTTGTTTAGCAGATCACATATCTAGATTAGCCCTTTATGGTTATTATAGGTGATTTTGCACATTATTTCCCAGTAAACTTTCCTATCTTTCTTGTATTTTTTCCCCCTATGTAATTGCATGTGTGCAAATAAATTATTATTATTATTATTATTATTATTATTATTATTATTATTATTATTATTATTATTATTATTATTATTATTATTATTATTATTATTATTATAAGAATTATTAATAGAACTAGTATATACTGTGCGTCAACATTCGACTACCTTGGTCTGTCCATTCGTTTGAAGAGTACATCTTCTTTGCGGACAAATCTGCCAAGTAAAACATGAGATATAATTTATTGCACGGTGTCTGTCAGTATGAACTCAGTCGCTCATTTGTAACCTTATAAAATAGCCTTAAAGAAAGCCTAGGAATTACATACTATATATATATATATATATATATATATATATATATATATATATATATATATATATATATATATATATATATATATATATATATATATATACATATATATATATATATATTTATATATATATACATATATAAAAAACCCGGAGTGTGATCGGTTGTGAAAAAAATACACAATTAAAACGACACTTGAAAGCATGCAAGACGCTACTCAAACAACAAAAGTCTCTCTTGTTCAATCTGCTTGTTCCTTGAAATTATAAGGTAATTCATCAGTAATTGTTCTGGAAATGGGAATTTGCTGAAACTTCCCAGGGGTGAAGTTTATGATATGCTCATAGTAAAAACAGAAAAAAAGTTAAGATCACCGAACTCGTTTCGACTGATATCAGGATCAGACCAACTACAAGAATCTGCTTAAAGCAAGCAAGCTAGTTATTACCGCTTAGTTTCTGGTACGAATATTTAGACCCAGTGTTCTTATTCAAGATCATGATGAACGGTTTGGTGCATGTTAGCGATGACATTATTCCAGAAAAGAACGTTGGGAACGCAAGAAGAACAAGAGCCACGAGCAACCCAGAAAGCATCCTACTCCGTGAGACGAAATGCAGAACGGCGACATTTCAAGGCTCGTTCATCAACAGATCGACCAGGATATGGAACAGTCTGCCTGACGTACTGAGACATATATTAATCTTTAAGCTTAGTCAAATACAAATCATTATTACTCGATTATTACCGTACTGCTTTAAATTTGGTCTATGATCATGATAATTCACGGACATGGAAATCTATCTGCCTAAAGTGCAACAAGGATCGAAGTCTGGCTAGTCCAATCTCTTGTTGTTTTTAGCGAGTTTGGAATTTGGCTTTCGCCGCCACTACCGCTACCTCTCGCTGACCTGATGTGCATGTAATTGGTTAGCTCGGTAAACAATAATATTGTTGGTGGCGGTAGTGGCGGTGGAAGTTGAATCTTGTTCCTGCTATGTATTGCATTGCGTTGCGTTGCGTTGTGTTGCGTTGCATTGCCGTGATTGCATTGCATTGCATTGCATTGCATTGCATTGCATTGCATTGCATAATATTCAATATTGTACTATGCGATGTAGTTTTGTATTGTGATAATACCATATGTTGTTTTGTGTGATTTCCTTAAAATTTAGCAATTTTTAAATGGCCCACAGTAATTGGTCTATACTGTTGTGGTGACCCTGCCACTTGTTTGTTGTAAGTGGCGAAGTTTAATAAATAAATATTAAATATCACAAGTACAATATGCCACCTTTTCCCCCATCATCACCCTTTTACAGTAGTTACAGGAACAATCGTAATTGCTCAACCGTTATTGAATTTTTGCTGCCGAGCGAAGCGAAGGCAGCCACCTATTCTTGACGACGTTTACAGTTTTTACTCGTGCCAGATCCCCGCGCGACCTATGTATTTTAGCCAAAGCAAATCTCAATTTGTTTGTCGTTCGGTCATTCGGGTCGCATTTTCTGACGTCACAGAATGACGTGTAAAAATTATATACGCAGGAAGTGAACGATGTCAATCCGATCACGTCCGAAAGCTGTGTTTGGTGTGCCGTAGTTTCATAGGAGCTATGACATTTAATTTTGACATGACCATTTGGCATATTTTTCCACTGTGGTATGAATGCACGAGGCTTATTTTACAATATTACTATTTGATTTTGGAGGAAAAGAGTTATATTTTTGAAGGTATGTTGATAAAAATAGTTATTTGAACGTTTGAATACAATGAACGTGATAGTTTGTTTTTAATATATTTATATAAAAACTCGAATTCTATCTCCTCTAGGTGTATATAATTTGGTGTGTGTTCATGGCGATCATTTGGTCAAATCAAATCAAAAGGGGTCGTTCATATTATGTTTTTCAAAAAGCAGTGAATTGTGAACTCGATGTACCTGTACCAAACTTGCCAGGGATGTGTGAACTCGCTATATTTTATACTTTATACCTTATACTAGCGAAGTGTGATCTCGCTAGGTGGGCCCGGCATGCGTTGGCAATAATAAAGTTGTATACTGAGAATGTCAAAAGATCAAGCCAACAAGGTACTGTATATCAAATTTTACAAATATATAGGTTGTATGTCAATTAGAAAATTGCCAATAAAAATAGTTGTATATTACACTAAAATGATTATTAATATTGTTATTATGGGAATATGATACATTGCAGTAAAGCCCTGCATAAAAGAACCAGTGAATTTTGACATCAGGCTGAAGTGGTTCTTTAATCTTTATATATAATCTTCAGTTCACACTATACTTTTTTTATATTCTACACATTAAATAGGGACTGTTGTTGCATAAAACTATTGCTATGATACTAAATATATGGTTCCTGTTGCATATATCTAAACTGTAAAAAAATTTTAAAACTTGTATTTTGGGTGCTTAATTGCCCAAACTTCAGGCTAGTGGTTCACTGGTTCTTAACCTACTGTTTCTTTTATGCGAGGCATAGACCTTATGCATAATGACGTCTCAAGGCTTGGTGCCTGCGAGGAATGCTGGTCTTAGTAGTCATCACAGTCCAGGAAAATTTCAATAGTGGCCATCCCGAATTGTTTAATTCTCCCGGGGGATGACCAGCATTCCTTGCGGGCATCAAGCCTTGTGACATCATTATGCATAAGGTCAAGTGAGCAGTATGATGTCCGAATTGGAAGACACAATTGTATGCAAATGAAAAATTATCTGAGTGACTTGTTTTTGATAATGCTCACAATTTCTTTCTTATTATATAGTTTTGCAGTTCTGACTGAGTACAATCTTAGTCATCTTCATTTATACAATGAATGGTGTCATACGAAGCTGACGTATTAAACAAAAATGTCAACAAAATAGATTTTGTCTCCCCATTGGCTGATTGTTCAGTTGTTCTGCAGTAGGGGTGGCCTTGAAGGTGCCATTAAAATGATAATTGGGACAAAAACTGACTTACTGGTAGTATTTGTATGTATGAAATTGTTATTAAATTCTACATATCCAATGATTCATTCAAGTATTATTATCATTTGTTATATATGATATTGTACAGTATTCAGTGGCAAGCTAGCCATGACAACTGGTCATGATATGCTAATAAACCTGCATCTATTTGAACAATGCAAATCATTAAAAACTTGCATAGCATGACCTGTAGACTTTCGCAAAGTCCTTCATCTTTGTTTAGAACGAAGGAATTTTCAAGGAAGTAATTTTTTGAAGAGTAAGGAATTTGCGGAAGTCAATACAATTAGAATATTTAGCTGAGCTTTGATTTTGTGCAAAGTGTTTTCATATTAAAATTGCACTTTTCCTAACTCCTGAACAGATGTGTAAGGGGTGCTTTATGTGCTTATGTGATGGAAGGCGGGCGGGGGGGGGGAGTCAGCACTTTCCTTGCGATAGTAATTTCTAGTTTAACAAGGCTCCTACTAAAATCTAGTGATTATATACAAGAAAGCATTGTATTTTTAATTAGCGAATCAAAAAACATTGACGTGCATTGTCGTGCTGCAAAGATGTCTTTTCCCATCTTCTCAGACATGTTATTTTGGGAAGCATGCGCGAAAAATGTTAAATATTATAAGTAGTAGAAATGATTTTTCTCTCATTTTCTGGTATGACATGCATGTAAACGTATAGAGGAACAAAAATATAAAATTTAAAAGTAGGGTCACGGACCTTCTTAAAAGAGATACAAGGGTAAAACATGCATTATGATGTGGTTTAGTGTTAGTTGCACAGAGCCCTAGCCAGATTCTGTCATTTTTGAAGGTATATTTCCTGAAACACGCCTATAATCAATGCAGAATGTTTTTCTCTTTGCTGTTACTCTTTCTTTATCACTTTTCATTGCAATTGCATTCCACTACGTATAATTACACATATATATTGTATCCGGCAGCTAGAATTTTTTATTAGATATGCGCAGTAAAAAGTGCGCAATGCAAAACTGATGAATCACCTTATAAGCTTAAATCAAACTTCTTCCAATCCTGAGGCACTGTTAAAGCCCATTTCCACTCAGGAAATGTTTCGCAGAAAGAAAATGTTGTAAAACGTGATTAGCCGACACAAATTTTCCGTGTGAAAAATTTTTTGAAAATTTTCAACTTTTAACAATGAGTATTTTCGGAACATTTTCTGTCCGTGGAAATTTTTCTTGAGCGGAAATGGGCCTTTAATAGTTGATAAAAATAAAATATTTTTCCGACGGAAAATTTGTGTCGGCCAATCACATTTTACAAAATTTTCTTTCTGAGAAACATTTTCCTGAATGGAAATGGCCCTTTACACATGTAAAGGCATTGCAATGTAAAATCCCAACTAATAAAATATTTATTTAATAGACAGCGTTACATGTGTGGTCCCATACACTGTTTTTTTATTTTTCCAGTTTTTGACTTTTTGTTCGAAAGCAACACATCGGTTTTTAATTAAAAACATCGGTTTTCAAAAACATCGTTTTTCGGTTTATCAACTAACTGCCTCACCTTCTCACCGTATCTAATTACACTAATTGGCCACCCAACATTATTGTGGAAAGATGACGGCCAGTTGGATAATGTCAACCTGTTTCACAGGGTCTCACCTCCGCCACGCCCCAATGTCATTGTCATTGACTCAGAGACTCATGTTCATGTCGCTTTCTTCAACGCCAACGGCTCTGACATTACGATGGTTTCACACATCAGTTAGTTTATACGTCTGCTATGCAAGCTAGCTAAAATGCAAGACTTTAGTCTTGCATTTTAGCTAGCTTGCGTAGCAGACGTATAAACTAACTGCGTAGGTTGGCGTATCCTATACTAGCGTATGCCAGCGTATGAAAAATATCACTCATACGCCGGTATACGTTGACATACGCGTTAGGCATACATTGTATACGTTTCAAGCACGGTGGCATACGCTGGCATACGCCGAGGCAGAAAATTTTTTTTAAGCATGTTCAAAAATTTTGTGCGTATCGGACGTATGGTTTATACGATGAATACGCTAGAGGTACGCCAGATGTACGGTACTCATACGCTGGCATTTCAAAGGATTTTTGTGCGTGTGGAAATTATTCAATTAATTTTCATACGCTTCTCATACGTTTCACTCATACGCAACAGCCAATAGTGTGACAGGGCCTTAAAGTATCTTCGGCAGATCACCTACTGTAGCTATGTCAAACACTGGCAGCTTTCTCCTCTTGACGAGTAAAATCATCTGGCATTAGACACATGACAGTATTAAAATATTAAAGGCGCATCAGGGCGCATTGTCACTTAACAAAGTGTTAATTCAGGAAGGGATTGCTTTTTTATTCATTTCCAGAGTAGTGAGTGAAAAGTAGTGAAAATACTGAGTATACTCGTGTTTCCTTCAGCACCACTGCTGGACCAAGCAGTAAATGACCTTAAATCTTGTAGAGCTTTAACTTTAACTACTTTGAAGTGCAACAGCATTTCTTCATTTTAACCCGCAGTGGTGCTGAAGGAAACGCGAGTATACTCAGTATTTTCTCTACTTTTCACTCGCTACTCTGGAAATAAATAAAAAAGCAATCCCTTCCTGAATTAACACTTTGTTAAGTACTGGAGTATTATTTTTGCCACTATTTCTGGCTGAAGGCGGAGCTAGTGGAAGGAGAAGTAAATATAGGTGGGGCCAATAAGGTTGTGAGAATAACTAAACATCGATCTTGTGGTATATATATAGTTGATTAATATACAATAGGTACAGTAAATATCAAACATATTACAGCAATTGCTCTTACTGAATAAAGTTCTTTCTCAAATTCAGGCCAAACATAATGATCACCAGTCTGGTAAAATAAAAGGATGTTGATAAATATAGATATGAGATTGCTATCTATTACCAAATTATATAAAGATAAGACATACTCACTGACCTATACTCTATAACTTAGAGTTAAATATAAAATAAAACATATTATTGTGAAAATATGCATCTTGAAAATCCAATTAAGATATGGATTATTAAACCAAGACAGTTATACCATTAATATTAATAATACCATTAAATAACAATTAAACAACAAGGCCACGCAACTTGTCTACATACATGCATGAGCAAATACTGTAGTCAATTTATCAGCCTGAGTTGACCATTTGCCATAGGCAACTGAGGCAACTGAAGGCCATGCAAGTACAAACACCATC
>CACRXK020001035.1:16607-61822 GCA_902702795.2 Paramuricea clavata | reverse complement strand
CAGAGATCAGATGACCATGTGTACCAGCAGAGATGACCATGTGTATACAAAAAGGGGTGATTGTCAACCTTTAGTCAAAGAGGACAAACCATATTGTGAACATTAGTCATTACGGATTCAAACTTGATAAATACGTCGATCAGTGTGTCGGATGGCCAACAGTTTTGGAATAACGAATTGCGGGAATACGGAACGATACGACCGACTATTTGTTAATGCCGGAACTTTTTCATTATCACCGACTGCTTTGACCAATTTCGTTTCGCTGGCTGCTACTGTTGCAAGCCTCGATCTTTAAAATGTCGTTTCACGTAAAATAAATAAATAATTTCACGCGTCACATAAATCATGCACGATTCACGTTAAATATTATGGCCATTTCATGCAAATATCTTTATTGTAAGGCCTGTTAAAATAATCTTTACTGTGAAATGGTCGGATAAAATTTTGATAAAATTTACCCTGAAAATATATGACTCAAAAACTCGAGTGAAATAATGCACTCACAGGCAGCGTTTACACTGTACCGTTTTCGTAGCGTTCTCGTATTGTTCTTAATCCTCAAGGGAACGCAAGACAATAGTCTAGTTCTCTCGAACAATACGAGAACGCTACGAAAACGGTACAGTGTAAACGCTGCCACAGTCACTCAAAATTCTGAATAAAATTACTCGATTTTTGAAAGTCCCTGCACTCAAAATTATGAGTAAATTTGTTCACAAATTTAAGTAATTTAATTTACTCTACTTACTCTACTTTAATTAATTTAATTTTCTTTGAGTTACTGTGTGTTCATTATTCTGCTCAAGATTTCGTGTAATAATTGTAAAATATTTTTAGTCTCAAAGGACCGGATGAGAATTCCTCGTGTGAATATAAGTGGAACCTGCCGTCTGTGTACGGTTTCGAAGTCGCTTGATGTTAACGTAAGCTAAAGATTGAACATTTTTGCATTTTACTTTTCCCTGAAATGAAACTTTGACTCCTTCGGCAAGCAGAAAACTCAGTGCTTTTCAGGAGAAAATAATAAATGTTTTATACAAGGAAATGGAACAGTGCAGGAAGTTTAGACTCGAATTTCGTTATCTCAATAAATAACATTCAAATGAATTGCATGTCATTGTCATATTACGTATAATGGTTGCGTGCCTCCTCCAAGCACGACGTTTGATCAAGGAAGTCGTTGGATGTTTTTATGCGGAAGTATTACAGTAAAAATTCTTACATCAGGTTAAATAGAATTCAGTTGTAAGCAACTTGACATCTCAAAGGTTGTCGAAATTTTGAGCTGGGCAAAAACTGCAACCACCGACTAAACATAAAACATTAACGAGGTTGTATGCACAAGGCACGATGGGAGTCGTTAGTTTTAATAATGGTGGTGGTACTATCCTGATTTTAGCAATGATATTCAGCACCACTGTTGCAGGTAAAGTCTGGTAGTCTTACAAGTCAATTTATTGTTGCAACTGCGCATTAGATTGTGCCAGGATTATAAAATTATAAAATCTACTCAAGACAGAATGATGAGTTAAAATCCGTTGTACAATATTCAAATATTTAGTTTAGCTCTGCAGCTTTTGTCAAATGATAAAATATTGATAAAATGATAACATTGATTTCAATGAAAATATATGCTTTCAAATATTTTTAATAGAAACAATATCAATGTTTTTTGAGAATCGTTGGGTGGTGTTGGGCCTCTCTCCTCCGCAGAGGCTCTCTTCTTCCACTATTCGCCATGTGAAGTGTAGTGAAATGCATGTCAATACTAATCGTAATCACAGCCAACAGAAGCCTCTGCGGAGGAGAGATGTTGGGCCATTTGAACAGATCTGGTCTTTAGATCGATGTTCAAAGCTTTAAAGAAGAAAATTCTTTATTTCTAGAACGATTTGAGTAGCCTAAATAAACGAAAGTACTCCGCTGACCTTAGCCCACGTTAAATATTCTTTTATGCAGTGTTTATCAAATTAACATTGTCGTTTTTACTTCCTAATATAGGCATAAATATAGTAGATGTTAGGATAAATATCAAGCTTTTTCTCTACTCCCAACGCGTCATTTAGATAAATATGGTTTCGAGGCCACGAATTAGTCTGAATTCAGAGTCTGCTCAGCTGTGATTGGATAGTGCATTAGTCGTTAGAGCAAACGCCTTTCACTTCTGAGATTTTCGCTTCGGACTTTATATTCTGTCGAAAGAGCCCGCTGTCGCCTGCATATTCAGCAGTGTTCGTAAAGGTCCTTAAACTCCTTGAAAGGTGCTTAAATTAAAAAATCATTCAATTTCAAGGGAAAAGTCCTAGAATACACAAAATTTGTTAGCAGTGGCAATGCTTGGAGTGCTTGAGAATTACGCAAAATTAGCCTCCTCCGGAGGCAACTCTTGTGGCATCTCAAATGGCAAACTTTTGAAAAATCCCCATCAAAAACGAGCAATACTGTCGCGAACGGCGAATTAATAATATTTAATGTGATTTGGGCCGAGTAGTAATAAAATTAAGGGGATTGGGCCGGGGATTTGCGGGATAATGGGGGATCTTGGGGGATAAAACCACATTAAATATTATTAATTCGCCGTTCGCGACAGTATTGCTCGTTTTTGATGGGGATTTTTCAAAAGTTTGCCATTTGAGATGCTACAAGAGTTGCCTGCGGAGGAGGCTAATTTTGCGTAATTCTCAAACACTCCAAGCATTCCGTTTGCCACTACTACAAATTTTGTGTATTCTACGACTTTTCCCTTGAAATTGAATGATTTTTTTATTTAAGCACCTTTCAAGGAGTTTAAGGACCTTTACGAACACTGCTGAATTTGCCATTTGAGATGCCACATGAGTTGCCTGTGGAGGAGGCTAACGCAAAATATTAATTAAATTTGTCTAATCATGACAGTTTCGTAATTTCATCATGCAAATATTGTAAGAAAGTCGCTTCTCTGTTCTCTGTCTTGTATTAAGGCCCTGTTACACGGTGCAATTTTTCATGCAACTTGTCTCGCAATAGTTGCTGTGTTGGTGTAATGTACTCAGGTGAATAAGATGCTTGTGTGATGTTACTCTGCTCTGAGTGTATATCCACACCGGACAGACTTGAAAAATATGCCTGGCCACGGTGGGTTTCGAACCTACGACCTTTGGAATACTAGCCCAAGTATTCCAAAGGTCGTAGGTTCGAATCCCACCGTGGCCAGGCATATTTTTCAAGCCTGCCCGGTGTGGATATACACTCAGAGTAACATCACACAAGCATATTGTCTCGGAATGTTTAAAAAAAAGATTTTGATATATAATGCATTGCAGGAGGTGTTACACGCTGCAATGATTTTCATGCAACTCGCAACGATAAGGGACAGAGGCATGCGAAGAGACTAGGGAGAGGCGCTATTTGGCGCCAAATTTTATTTAAAGTAAAGCGTGTACTGGGGTGAGTCAATAGGAACTCTCCAAGCTATAAACATTGCGAGACAAGTTGCACGAAGGCATGTTACACGCTGCTATGCCAAAAATAATTAGTGCAATCGTTGCCAAAAGTAGAGCCGACTTCTACTCTGTGCAATGCTTCATGCAACTTGTCTCACAACGATTTTGACCATTGCAAGGCATGTTAAACGGTGCAATGACTTGTGCAACTTGTTTTGCAACGCCATTGCGAGACAAGTTGCATGAAAAATTGCACCGTGTAACAGGGCCTTTGGCCGCCATCTTTTTACCATCTTGTTACCGCCAATTCGTGGGATTGCGTCGCAGCAAACAACATGATACACGTGTGATTTCTTCTCATGCCCCAGCAAACCCGTTTCATTGTCAGCGCCTGAAAAACATCCCACGTGTAACATAGACTTTAATATTAATTTAACGTTTTCCCCACATTAACAGGTGAACACCATCTCCAAGACAAAAACAGGTACAATGTTTTGTTCAAAAATACTGTACAATTGCATGCCAGTTGAAGTAACTGCATGGATGAAATGATGAAAACGATAAAAGACGCTTAATCCCGCAAGCTAGACATGCGATTCTAACTAGACTCGCTGGAAAACACACAGTCTAGTTAAAATGAAGTGTCTAGCTGGAATAGAAACTTAACAAGATTTATGAGCCCGCGCAATTTAAATACGTAGACAATTGGGGGGGGGGGGGAGGCTCAAGCCCCCCAGCCCCCCAGCCCCCCACTTCCGACGGCCTTGAAGCGTATCAAGTTTTCCCCCATCCACACGAACAAATTTCTCTGACTATAGCTCAGTTTGGACAAAGCTCCTTGCAAAGGGAAAATTTGTCCAGTTCTGCCGTACACAAATAAAACTTGCCAAGGAAAAACGTATCAAAGAAAACATGTTCGTGTGTACAAGGCTTTAAATTAAGGCATCATTGTGTCTGAATGGGCGAAGCGTGGTTCTTAATTATTGCCGTGTATTCAGCCATTACCAGACGCAAGCTTGAAAAAAGGTTTCATGGACGTAGATTTACAACTATTATATCTATCTTTGTTCAATCTTTGAATAGAGCGTGCATTTCTGCCAAAGCCGAACCAACGCTAAACTCGAGTTCTTGTTATCCTTTGGTAAACTTTACCCGACCTTTCTGTCAAAATTATGGAATCGCTTTACCCAACTACGTATATCAGACGCCCGACCAGCAGAATAATAGAAACCATGAAGCTAACAAGGACTATGATGTAATTGTGAAGCTGGGTGGCGCATCAAGTATAAGTCGTAGTGTTGAAGTAGACATCAACACTGTTAGAAAGTGCCTAGAAGCTATCGCCATAGGGTATTGTCATCTAAACTTTCCGAGTTGTGATCGAACCGATAGCATGTTTAAAGAGCAAAAGATATGTCGTGAATCGTGTCTTGAATTGACTCATATGTGTGGAGAACTGTGGAAAATGTTGGTAAGGTATTATGCAATAGGTCACCCCTACCACCCGGAAAAAAAGGCCTTTCGTTGCGAACTACAACCGTCTAGGAATGCTGGTGACTCCCCAGAATGCTGGTATTTCAATGGAGACGCAAACTCTACAGGTAACATTATAATTGGGGCAGTGCGTGGGAGATGCAATAATTCGCTGTCCGTGAACGTTGAATTAAAGTGCTTATATACGCGAGTTACTAATTTTTCATTAAAATCCGACCTGAAGCTGGTCGATGGCAGCGATTTACTTACATGAGTGAGTCACTACCCTAATCTGTCTTGATCATGATGTACTTGCCTTGGGGTTGCCACCAACCTATACGAACGGGTTTGTGATTGGTTGAAGATAACAATGAAAGACATTGAACTATTGAAATTACCTTTTCAAAGAGCGAGTCATACAAACTGATCACTATTGTTTTATGAAGCCAATCATAAAAACACGATTATTTTAGGTTGGTATTTACCCGATGCTTGAAAATTTGCCCAAAGCCTCAGTCAATTAAACAAAATAAGTAGACAAGATGAGCTTCGAGTTGACAAGCAAGTGTTTGCATGAGAATTATCTCAGCTCTCGTGTCCAGGTCTCATAGAATGAGAACAAAAGTTGTATGAGAGTTGCCGGATTATATAATTACTTCGTCAATTAATTCCCATCAACTCTCATCAGAGTTAAGCCAGTTCAGCTTTAATGAGAGTTGATGAGAACAGGGCCCCACAGAGAAATTCGGGGGCCTGGGGGGAATTTTTAATTCGGGGCCCTTATTTTTTCCCAAAAATGTTGGCGGGGGAGGGGGGTAAAAGAAATTTTCCCGACATACCCCCAAAAAGATTAAAAACATACAGCAGGGAAATTATGATTAAAAAATCTTTTTCCGGGCATATACAGCAGGAAAATTAAGGTTCAAAAATATTTTCCAGACAAATAGTATAAAATCGCGGCTAACTACATTTTTTCGGACCCTGAATACTACTAAAAGTAAGGTCTAAAATGTTTCTCTCATACCATTACTTATATAAAAAACGTTCCAACTAGTTTTTTTGTACTTACACATTTGCCCCCCCCCCCTTTTACAAATTTTGGGGCCCCCTTTAACTGGTTGCCCGGGGCAAATTACCCCGTTTGCCCCCCTCCCCCTTTCTGGGTGGTCCTGGATGAGAGTGTATGGGTCAAAGGCAAACAAGAGTTGCAACTTTCATCAACTCTGGTCAACTCTCATCCTCGTTTGACAAGAGCTTAAATTGATTTGCAGTAGTTTCTTTCATGTGCCTTCGAGGTCATTCTCCTGGTTTTCTTCCATCATTAAAAACTCTTTCACTTCGGTTGTGCGCCGTGATCAGACATGGGTGATATGAAGACACCCAGAGGCATTCGTAGTTCTAATTGTGTACTTTCTAAAAATACCACGCGTAATAGTGCTTCTTACTACAGCATGTAAAGTTGTAAATCACATATATTACTTCTGGCTATGTTTACTCTACCTCGAATTTGTTCATTTTTAGATGCATCTTCAGCTCCAGAATGGGCTACAAACGCAGGTAAGCAATCCAGATAGCAGCCCGAATCAAATTTATCGCCGAGTTAACGGCACAGAGCGCTGTTTCGGGCGTACGCCCAGGGCGAGGGTACTAATTCCGCTCGGCTATTTACACCCGGAGAAAGGAAAGCATTAGCGAAGTCTAAAGTGGTGTCATGGTGTGCTATACTAGAGACCTTACGATGTTAGGACGGCAAGGCGACGGCAACGGCTACCATTACAATAGATCATTGAAAGAATTGCGTACTTACAATATATGAATAATTTAGACATTGTCCTCGCTCTGTTTACAACACTAAATCACAGATTTTCACGTCTTGATACAACGGCTGCATTCTAAGCCACTTCGCACACTGACATATGACACTGCAGAAATACCTGAAAATGATGGACAGGTGGTGTTGAGATCCTAAATTATCGTAGCTGCTTTTACCATGAAAATTATTAACAATTGTCTCTGTGGCAGTATGTGTCTTGATTTAGACAATTTTAATCTTTTTTATGCCCATTTGGCCTTTTATGTTACTACTAAAATTGATAGTTCATATATTAATAGACATGTATTTTTCTTGACAAATATGAATTTATGGTTAGTGCACAGAAATAGAGGTTATGGGTGAAATGAGAGAAGGGATATGCCTATTTCATAACACTCTAGTTTCTTTGTCATTAAAATGACATATTTTAATATTTGAAAGGGAAAATTCAGTATAATGTTCAGCCTTAACAATAGACCATAATTATATAGATAATATAATACAGAACTGATTGGATGTATTCTCTTATAACAGTTTTTCAGATGCCAAGAAAAATCTCGAGATGGGTAGCAAAATTAGTAGAAGAATGCCCTGGTTAAATTTGATCCCATAAAAGTTAATCACCTTTGTTCGGAGCATTATAGTAAAATCTATCACATCTAACCCATTGAGCACATGAGTAATATCGTCTGGCGTCAGACAGTAGAGTATAATAATAAAGTAGGGTAAGGGACCGCGGACCAGGAGAGGCATACCCTGATACCACCACTTTTTCGGTGGATAAAAGAAATTACTGGATAAATCCAGCCTGCCTACGTGGCCTAGCTCCCGTGCTATCCTCGAAGAAATTGAAAAACAACAAATGTGCTTATTCTTAGAGAATAAAAAACGAAATGCTTAAATGTAGTGTAAAAATCCTACTTCAAGTTTATCAAAAACTTTCTAATTCTAGAATTTTAGAAATAGGAAGTTTTCCAGATCGTTGGTGTGAGGGTCTCATTACGCCAATCTTTAAATCTGGAGATAAAACTGACCCAATAACTACCGAGGAATTTGCGTGACTAGCTGTCTCAGTAAATTCCTCTGTATTATATTGAATCAACGCTTAACAGAAGTCAGAGCTGATCACATTTTTACTTTAAAAACGACAATTGACAGACACTTAAATCAAAACAAAAGCGAAAAAGTTTATGCATGCTTTGTAGACTTTAAAAAAGCTTTTGACTCCGTTTGGCACACAGGTCTATTTTTGAAACTACTTGAAAATAAAGTTGGCGGACGATTTTATAACCTTATATTAAAAGTCTAAATGCGCCGTTAAAGAAAACGATAGGGAGTTTACGATCTGCGACGCGGCCGGCTCAACGACGTGGTCTAAATTTCAGCTCAAGAATGAGCGGTATAAGCAATTTGATTACTGTAAAAATATTTCACGCTTTTTCAAATAACCTTACTAACTGCTACGTTTGGCTGAAGCGATGCAATGTTTGCTGTAATTTCGATTTTATATAAACGAATTGGCGACGTTATTTGTTAATACAGATGCATGCAGACCGTTTATACTACCAAACAGAACTAACTTCACCTGTATTCTATATATGCTGATGACTTATATTATCTCGATCAAAACTTGGCCTACAAAAATCTCTAGACGATCTCCATTATTGGAGCAAAAAGTGGCTTATGGAGATAAATTTAAAGAAAACACAAATTATGATTTTGGACATGATTTGACAAGTAAAACTAACTTTTAATCTGGGAAATAAGTTTTAATCTGGGAAATAAAAATATAGCAATCGTACATGAATACTGCTATCTAGGAATTAAATTTAACCACAATGGTAATAGGGCCTATTCTAAGGAAATTTCAATATTGCACACTTCAGAGCAGGCGTAATCAATGACGTCACCCTGTGACGTCATCCAGGGCCGCAGCTAGCATGTATAGTTGGGGGTGGGAGTGTAGGCCAAACATTTCCGATTGACGAAAAAATTTCCAAATATTTCATGGCATACGAAGTCACGAAGGCGTTTGCTATCCGGAAAATGAAGATGCAATTTACAAACAAAAATACGCATATTTTACGCACAGACATATTACAGAAGCATACAGTGCCGTAGGGAGCTCTTTTTGATTGGGGGGCTGCAAACGAGGGCCGAAGGCCCGAGGAAATTTTTAAATTGAGAGTATCTGAAATGCCCCCGCCATTTCCTGGACTTTGGGGAAGTTTTAACAGAATTCTGATGGTCAGAAAACAGCTTTTAGTATGTCGAAATTTACAGTTTGCTTAGTAGTACTAAATGGGCGAAGGCGTATTTAATTAACTATATACTGGAGAAGTTGCAGGAAAGGGGATAATGTAACCGCTTAAAATCCATCAATTGTCAGTATTTTAAAGGTATATTCTTTAAATGATAAAGGTCTGTACGATTTTGAAAAAAGAATCATTATTAGCAAATTATTAGGAGGGCTGCAGCTAGCCCCCCCCCCCCGGTTGCTACGGCCCTGAGGTATGGTAAACCGAAACCCATTTACCGATTTACGATTTGTTAAATGTTATCCATGTAAATGCCATGATTTCGTAAATCAATTTATACTGACAATACAATTATATTATATTTTCTCTGTTTAAAGGACATTGGCAACCAAAATTTTTATTGCTTCATCTGAAAGAGCATGAAAAAATAAGCCGGTTGGCCGTTTATTAATGCTAGGCCCTTCCCGATTATGCTAGTAAAACTGGCATATTATGCTCATAGCAATGCTTGTTATTTCCTAAAATTATGCTCAAATTATGCTCATTTTTCAAAATTATGCTCATTTGGTTGAAAAATATGCTTGGCTTTAATTAGAGGAAATAGATAGAACCGTAGGGCCAAGGCACAACAACATGTACTTTTCGATCGTTTTCGGGCAATTTGTGCAGGAGTTGGCCTATTCCCTGCCTCGTTAGTGCTTCTTTGCGTGGTCTGTGCTTCCACCTTCAGATTTGTATTTCCGTACGACCGTATCGAATTATCAGATACACAGATACTAAAATTAAATTAGTAAAACATACATTATTTTGACTTTATGGGGAAAAAGAACAGGAAATATAGTTTTCCTAAGCTCCATAAAACTGCATGAACGCCAATAATATGAAAAGTTTTGCTTTTTAACAGCCAAATACAGACGAAATTATCGGAAAAATGCTAAATTATGCTAGCCATTCTTTTTAGAAAAAAAATGCAAATAATATGCTCGTTAAGCCAAATTATGCTGAAAATTATGCTAGCATAATCGGGAAGGGCCTATTTAATGCTCTATTCTATATCATATAGGTCCGACGTTATACGCAAAAATGTGCAAAATATAAATTGCTGATTCAGCACAACGTGTGACGTCATTAGTTGGGTAAGTATGTTTATTGAATAGTAAACTGAAGCATAGCCCAGTTATTATGGGCCCAAATCAAATGAAATTTTGCATACTGATTGTACATGATGGGTCACATTGAAAAACGCTTCTAATTTTGTTGCCAAGGTAACAACGTCGTTCCCAGGCCCCTTGCGCCAATTTTATCAAACAGCTTTATTCATGGTACTGATAAGGTTAAAATAATATCAGAAGTATATGTACCATACCTATGTATGCCAAAAGTTTACTTGCATGATAATAATTCCAAAATGACATACCCATAGATAAATGCAACTAGTTATTCAAAATCAGTTTAAGGGGCCTGGGAACGACTGTGTTGCATTGACAACAAAATTAGAAGTATTTTCCCATGCGTCTCATCATGTACTATCTGTATACAAAATTTCATTTCATTTGAGCCAATAATAACTTAGCTATGCTTTAATTTACTATTCAATAAACATACTTACCCAACTAATGACGTCACACGTTGTGCTGAATCAGCAATTTATATTTTGCACATTTTTGCGTATAACTTCGGAACTAGATGAGATAGAATAGAGCATTAAACGGCCAACCGGCTTATTTGACAACATACAGGGTGTCCTCATAAAAGTAAATTCCTTCAAATTCATATCAGCCATAACCTATTGTAGTAAATCCCTGATGCAACAAAAATGATCCTCAATGAATAGAGCTGCATGTCAAATTACCACAATAAATTACGGTTAATTTGAATTTGAAAGAGTATACTCTTTTTGAGACACACTGTAGAATGACAACGTGATTTTTTCCTTGGGCATGGTCGATGAGCACGTATTGTTGTAAAATCTGACTAAATGTTGGAATTATTACCGGAACTTGGCCTATACTTGGCCAATCTTTGTTTGTACCTTCACTCATTTTGTTGGAAAGGCATTTTGGAATTCTCAACTTTATATTTCATGTACTTCGCTCCTTCATCACATACAAAGTTGAAATTTATTTCAAATTTCAATACTGCACACTTTTGCATTCTATACTGCACACTTTTTATCCAATACTGCACAAAGTGTGCAATACTGCACACTAAAATAGGCCCTGAATGGTAACTTCACTCGAGCTATTAAACAACTGGGTGAAAAATCTCTGCACGCACTATATGGTATAAGAAGACAGCTCGATTTAAATCATCTCAATCCTAAATATGCCATCAAAATATTTGACTTTATTATCAGTCCTATTCTTTCATCTCAAACTCATTAATAATTCATGAGTAAAATAGCCAACCATATAATTGTTTTATTTTGCTTACATGATAATACTGGATACCTGATGAAGTATATTGATCCAGTCCTAGGACTGGATCAAAATTAATTCAGTCCTTGGATTGAATCGAAATTAATTAAGTAGTGATTTATTCGTATGAGATATTATTTCAAATCCTCCAATTCGGACTGGACTAGATTTCAAGTCCTCGCATTTTAATCCAGTCTTCTGCTTCGTCTCGGACTTGATCAAATTGCGCGGACTTGAAATCTAGTCCAGTCCTCATAGTCGGATTTGAAATATTATGTACAACTCCGAAGTGTGGGGAACATACCTGAAAAATGATTTCAGAAATTGGGACAAACTACCAATTGAGCAAGTTCAACTTAAATTTTGTAAAATGTACCTCGTTATCAGTAAAAGGCGAGTAATATTGCTTCCAGTGCTGAACTCGGGAAACTCCCTCTAATTGTTAATATATTCAAAAGGGTTTTCAAATACATCACTCATCTAAACACATTGTCCCAAACAATTAAGCATTTTTAATCTCAAAAGATCTTTACTCTAAACAGAAAACCTCTTTTTACGGAAATGTAATCAGGCATAATGTCAAATCTCTCAATCTAAATGAAGAGATCCCTGACTTGGAATCCGTAACATCTGAACATATCAAAGCCATATTACCAAACACCTTGAAGAAAAATACTTAATATTTTGGAAACATAACCTTGAAAACTCATCCAAATTAACTTTCTATTCTACCTTCAAAACCGATTACGAACTCGAAAAATACTTATCAATTGCAAAAGATCCAGACAAAAGAAAATGCTTAACACGTTTCAGAGTTATAGCAACCGTAACCTTTAAATCGAACTCGGGCACTACCAAAATATACCCCCAGAAGAGCGTTATAACTAAACATAAGCTTTGTCATTATTTGTAAATAGGTTCCTTATAGTTCTTTTTTATATATAGATCTATATTGATGTAACATTTCTAAAATGCTTTAGCAATACTGTAAATTATCGTCATGCTAATAAAGCTCTTATTTATACCCTTACCCTGAGGGTGCATTGCCACATGAGGGGTTAACATGATGCATGGACAGGGTTAATATGAGTCTAGTTTACCCTTTAAGTAGCAATGCGCCCTACTCTATTTCTTACTGTGTAATGCCCGACAATTTTATTCATCAAGGCAAGGAGGGAATGCTGCCACTTAATGCATGCCATAGCGGGTTAACCCATTGAGTGGCAAAGCTCTTTCCTTGATCATGACGAGTATAATTATTGTCTGGCGTTTAATGTCGTTACCATTATTCTATACCTGTGTTAAAAGCGGTTTTCTAAGTAACTTTACTATAGATGATGATTAAAACAAAACAACTTTGACACAAAAACATGCTACGTGATAGCACAACTACAGTCCATGCATATAAGTTCAGTGTGCAAAAAAATGATCGTGGTTGATTTCTTCGGCTAGTTCCCCCATCTTCAATCGCGCTGAAAAGATTTTCCGGGGTTTTCTTTTTCATGTAATTCAGCTGTTGTTAGTTCCGGAGGCAAAGTAGAATTTTTTGAGATAATTAAATTTCTTTTCTTCTGTTTGGCAGTGATTCTTCTGAAGCTTGGACTGCAGCCCTGGCGTGGTAAAATCTTGCCTTCAAGCTTCTTTATCTTTTCTTTCACGTCAGCAGGAACTGCTCGCATTCTCTTTCGGATGTCAATAATTTCCAGTCGAGTTTTTGTAAGACTTCTCTCTGCACTTTTGATATCCTCGTTTTGATATCCGCTTTTTTGCTCCAAAACTTTCTATATTCATTTATTGTACCGGTCGAGTTTTGAATCTCAGTATCGAATCTTGTTAGAGCGAATCTTGTTAAAATATCTGTTTGATGAATAAATTGTTAGTACAATGTTAACTAGTAGTAGTATGTTGCTACAATTATATTGTTCAGTAAAAAATACGCTGTAGTGCTGCAGTAACTAATTTGAGGTTATTTTTGCACCTGTTCTTTTAATGTAATGATGGATGTCCGAAGGGGAGGGGATATTTCTAGGCTTTGAAGTCCGGGGAAGGGGAGAAGGGGTAAACTGTTCAGGGATGACAGGAGGAGAGGGGAGGCGGTATATTCCATTTCTTCCGGCGGGGTATGGATCTTTTTCGGAATGACCCAAATTATTTATTATCATTTTAGCATCTTTAAAAGACGGGGAAATTAGTTCTGTCAGATAAATAGCATGTACTTTAAATATTGGGCTTCGGTGTCATTTCATCACTGCATATGATTAATAATTTTCCCCAAAAATGAATGAATTAATACCAACATAAAACAGCATCAATAATGCTTCATTTCCTTTACTAAGAGAATTTGGTGTTACTCGTGCAATTTGTAGAGAAAATGCTACAGTCTCTAAACCTGATCTTATTTATCCTATGAACCTTGCTTCAACAGAAGTTGGTATAATTAATTTCGATCTTGATGTTTCTATACAATTTACAATCTACAATCTATAATCTACACATTATAATTACATTGCCATCAGTGGCCAGTGGCTTAGATGATTCAAAACCATGATATAGCTCTAGCTTAAAAAGGTTTTACTCTGAAGGTATACTAATATAATAGAAAACACTTTAATTTATTAAGTAGTATTATGAAACAGAAAATGGTGGCCAACTGGTATTTATATCAAACTACAACATCGTATATAAAAATCTGAAGGTTCAGTAATTTTCGAAGAAGACTGTTTCTCGTGGTTTGGGCAACTTAATTGCCGGTGCATATCAGTTGCCAAAATTGTCCACTACACAGCACAAATATGCTGTTTAATATATTTTCGCGTTACAGCTGTATCAGTTACCACAAATTTAAAATGAACATAATAAAATCTTTTATAATACCTTGAAATAAACGTCTCTCCAAAGCTTCTACCTAGACAGGGTAGCTCTTGCCACTTGTTTTATATCTTGAAGCAAATGATATTAAAATGTCGAAGAGAAGGCAGAACATCGAGGCAAACTCTAAAACAAAAGCTGAAATATTTTTGCAATTAGTATTGTCCAGGTCTGTTTTCAACAAGATTGTTACAGGCTAGGCGTTTCCTCTACTGACACGGCAAAAAACTCCGAGCCTGCTGCATGCTCAACAGGAATGAACAATGTTTTGCTGCCCATGTTGTTCACACTTGTCAACAGTATTGAACAATATTGTTGAGCCTGAATTGGGTGTAACAATACATTGTTGACAACTGTGAACAATGTGGGCAACAAAGCATTGTTCAATCCTGTTTTCATCAATATTGCAACAACCTGATCGTTTTTTGCCGTGTAGTATTAAACTTATTTTCTCTTAATTACTAGCCAGTGGCTGAGACTTCCGGGATGCTGGGAACAGTAGATAATACATGTATTAGCCCGGGTGCAGATCCACCGAGGGAAGAATAGTGGGCCTGCAAGGAAGATCGGGCCCCATTCGCGCGTCAATTGTCAAAAAGGAAAGTCGTGCGACCACATTAGCATTAATTTGTGTTTCTATCGCCATTGTTATAAATAAATTGTCTCACTTATCAGATCGTGTGTGCAATTCTTGTGGGCGGAAGTACGAAATTTATTTCAGTTATTTAATTTGGTAAAGAATTCGACAAAAGAAGAGAGCGTTCAAAGTCCAGATCGTTTAAAACGGTAATGGTAGTCTTCTGTTTCGCCCTCTCAGAGAAGCCCTGAAAATCGCAAAGTGTTACGAATAGGCTTACATACAACTGCTTCTAAATCTTCATCACGAAAAGCGCTGTTTTCTTCAGTGCAAGAACAGAATCAACATCAACCAAAGATAATTTTCTTGAGGAACATATAAACGTATCAAATCTTTTCGAAATTGATGAAACTCAAGTAAAGGTTACTATAGTTTACCCCAGTGGTAATGTTGCATGCTATTCCAACACTTCACGACAAGCAATCCCCATTGACATAACGGCAAAAACATCTCTTCCTTTAAGTAAACAATAAACAGTCTGTTCTTGTTTCATTTTTAATCGAAAAGAGTGATCAGATCCAATTTTAAGCTTATTGAGAGCCTTTGTGATGAACTCACTGCATGATCTAATTATAGAATCCAACAGCAAACAGCCAATTAGAATGCTGCGTTCGTGTGCGAACGCGACAAATATAAAATATCCGGTTTTCCTTGCAGGCCCACTATTCGTCAGTGGGCCTGCACGCGGGCTATACATGTATCTTCACCTTTGAATCGAAGGCTCGTTTCATCTCAGTCGCCTGAGAGAAGAAAGCTTCTGTGTGTTTTACCAAGCACGGCAGGTTTTATCCCAGTACTCCAGACTTGCCACATACTTCCAGCCTAGCCCCTATGCCTCTTATAGTACGCCTTAATACGCGTTCTCATTAATATGCAGGTTACGTCACTGGAAAATAAAAGGGGGGAACGAGGACTGGGGACTAGTTTGTCGTACTTCAATGACAAGATCACAGAATATACAGGGTGTGTAAAAAAAACTACACAGTTGGAAAAAGTTCACTAAAGTCAGATGCACGCGACCATTTGCGAAAACTTTCGTTAATCCTAATGTGTACTTTAACGTTTTCTAGCACATTTATGCTCTCTTATGCATCCTCGTTCCCAGGGCTTCTCGGCTGCCTGCGTTGCCGTAAGCCCTGGGACAAAGGACAAGCCAAACCGGAACACCACAAATTCTGGTGTTTTCCGGAAGTAAACGCGTTCTGCTGCAAGCTAAAAATGCTGACTATGCACTAATTCTTACTGAGGAGTGGAGACGTGTTGGTGAGCAGAAAATATTGGATTTTTCTTTTGTTTCGATGTATTTTCCACCATCAAGGGAATATGTGCAGACCACCTAATGGAATTATACATACTGGGGTTTTATATTTCGTTATATCGTTAATATTCGTCAAAATGCAACCATATTTCGGTTTCGTATTAGATGTATCAATTTTCATGTATGATGTAAACATGATCGAGTCGAAATGTGCTCGAAGTGGCCGCTGTGATTCGAAACATCATGGGTTCTTGTACAGATGACCTGTTTCAACACGTGCTTGTAAAGTCACTTCAAAGACTGGACAAAGCTGGACTGGAAATTAAAGAGAAGTAATTCGAAGCTTTATCGTCCATCGTATGTTGTATATTAAAAGGAACAAGAACGACATGTGAGTCTGTTTACTGGGTTACAACAACGACAATAACAATGAATCACCTAACATTTCAAGAAAATATAAATTATAGATAGATGTCATGTATGACGCCATGAGTTTTGGATTTGAATTGCTAGAATTAAATCTATATTATGTATACAAAATCATGCGTGCGTAAATTTGAGCAAAAAAGCACAAGGTGTTTGTTTGGCCATATGCCCATCATGTAGTATGAATATTGAACACCGTTTTACTGTATATAGCACGTTTAAAACGTTATTTCCATGCAGGATAATCCTGAATCCTTCACCGATTACATGCCGTGGCAAATGAAGAAAAATAATTATGTAAAATAATTAACCTAATATGTCTTTGGCCATGAATGCAACTCACTATGCTGCTTGATACATCTGACAGTCAAAAACTATGTGCATGACTGTATGGCTCAATGTATGTTAATTGTTTCAGGGAAATTTTTGTTTTCAGATTAAAGTATAACAATATTTTCTGCATTCCAATATATTTTAATCTACATGCAAGTGCACCTTCTGTTTCAGATAGGGGCCAAATCATTTGAGGCCGAATGGGATAGCCAATGATTGGAGGGTAATGTTAGCAAATTTGACTCCCATACATAATGTCAAGTTATCACTGGTCAATTTTTAAATTTCTTACAATTTCACATCAGGGAGTTCATTGCCCCCCCCCCCCCATTATTCAGAAGTGTGACTAAGTGTTTTCTAATATCTATCCAGGGTCCAATCTAAATCTCCACCACAACAGGATGTATACCTGAGTGATGGTAAGGGAGGTGGGGTTAACATTCTGATTTATCAATAGATTACTACACATTTCCACATTAAAAATATGAAAAGTTTTCCAGTTCAATAGACTGTATCTATAGCAGGAGGCTTAAACCAGAATTTCAGAATACAAAGCAACTTTTATGTCATTTTTGTAATGGTTTAAAATCAATTTTTATACAGACATGGTAGGGTGTCTCCTGGCTAGAAGCCTGCATATACATATACAAATTTTCAGTTTTGTCAATAATAATAGTTTATTTTATAATTTCAATTCTTACAAGATTTGCAATAAGTCAACAGAATAAGTATTCTATTCTGAACTGTTGACAGGAAACAGTATAAATACATGATCTCATCCAATATGACACAAGAATTCGAGACCCCCACCTCGGGCATACCAGGGGCATTCACTTAATTTGGTGTGTGAAATTCAGTGAAGTCCCCTGCAGCCAGGACAAAATGGCAAGGTAAATTTCTTCGGTCCTATCATCCTCAGGTATTCAATTAGAATTTTTACATGAAATTTCCCAAACCATTCCTTTACTGTTCTGTAAAAGCCTTTCCTAGCCGACTGCTTTATTTCAGCATTTATATAAAAGACTACGCCTTTCCTAGCCAAATGCTTTATTTCAGCATTTATATAGCCAACTGCTTTATTTCAACATTTATATAAAAGACTAAGTGACCCCCCCCCCATGACCTCACTCATTCCCAACTTGGACACTGAAAGTAAGTGTCTTCCCTGTTTGCCAAGAAATGATAAACCAGTGAATTAAGAGGCGATTGTCCTTGCATTCCCTCTGGTATGCCAAAGGTGCAAGGATTCAAATGACTGGTGAAATTGAATATGCTTATAAGCTTATTCACTGTATTTAATTAAAAGCTATTAAAATTACTCACTAATACTACAACTGAGGAAAATTCAGAAATAGTAAAATACATCCATAATATTCCATATGCTATATTTATAAATTCCAATTGGCCATTTTAACATAGGGCCATTTTAATATAGGCGGGTATTAAATAGGCCAAGTGACCAATACCAAAAGCATAATAATTAATAAAACACAATACATTACACCATTAAAACTTTACTATCGTAACTATATATTTTTAAACATTTTATATTTACAGTGTGCTTAAAATTTTACAATTATACTTGAGCACAATGTTTTAATAATAGACAACTTTATAACAAGAAAATGTTAAAATGAAGAAACTTTTTAATGGCTTCATAATTGACGTTTCTTCGATATTGTTGCTTACTTCTACTTTATAATTGTCCATTCTGTTATTTTCTTCCTTTCTGTTTGCAAATTATCTCCATTAATCCATAGAAAACAAGCAGTTTACGTTTGTATTTCTTCGTATTTCGAACGCGCACTCCTTGAAGGCAGCCATATTGCAAATATAAACATCCACTTGACGAATAAACTTTTCATATTTCACTCTATTTCCAACGACCAATCAAATCACTTCTGCTTCGGCTTGTCCCAGGGCTTACGGCAACGCAGACAGCCGAGAAGCCCTGGGAACGAGGATGAGTTTTGTTTAAAAGTTAGTAATAAGCATTAATCATAGCGATTAATATTTGAATTTATTTATATTTTGCAATAGAGCAACAGAATACGTCTGACCGGTTTGAGATTTGCAGCAGTAAAAGTATGATAGAGTTGGCTTCGCGAAGCATCCCAGAAAATACTAAGAGGAAAGCGATGTGGGCATACAGAATGTTCGACGCTTGGTCACAATGGCGCCAGGTGATCTCTCAAGATCAGGGCGCTTATATAGAGGGCGGTGAAACGCGCTGATGTCGTGCTGATCGATGTGTGATGCGGAAAAGGACTGGCACGAGCGTGCTTTTCGGCAAAAGTTGACAAGGAGCGTGATTTTTCCTGCTGTTGTATTTTTGCTGTTTTTTCATTAACTACGAAATTCTTGAGGATGTTTTTGCACTGTAACGACGAAGTAGTAACTAGTGTATCGTACGAATGCTTGTTTGGCCTGTATAGTTGAATTTTGAAAGAAATATTGAGGATAATGAGTCGGGCTTTTGATGACTTCAATGAAGGGAAATTTTCAAAACAGCATTTGGGCATGTTATCAAGTCGTCCAAACTTCGAAATTCAGTTGATGGTAAAGATTATAATTATGTGCTTATCTCCAAAAGTTTTCATAAGGTATTTTTGTGTGTTAAATTTTGCCTAATTAGACCATTATTTCGCTACAAAAAAATAAACAACAATTGCATTTTGGCCATGTCGTGATTTTTGGTTATTATGTTAATAATTTTGTACGACTTTTAAGGCATTCAATTGAAGTAATTCTGAGCCGTAAACATATTTTACTTCTTGGCCTTTGAATCAAAATACGACTCGCTCGGACGTTTGTTGAGCGCAATAGTCGAAAAAGTTTCGTCCCAACTTTGATTTTTTTTTGACCGGCTGGCCAAGACAACTTCTCGTAAGGATTCGTTAAAAAAATACAAATTCAAGTTGAGCATTTCTTGATTTTCAACTGAAAAGATCAACTAGTGGCTAAAATTAATTGTGAATTGTATTCTATCGAACGTGAACGATACGTGTACATCCGAAGAGTTTTAAAAACCTTTCACGTCATCAAAGATTAGATACTAGCGAGTAGTGATGGGCGATACCGAGTACTCGGTATTCGATACCAGCGATACCACAAACAGCGGTATCGGTATCGATTACTGACGTGGTATCGTTCGATACTTGCACCCTTTTTTAAACGACTTGTTTAATTTCACTTCTTGGTTGAATAAGACTTAATGAACCACTAAAATAACTCTTAATATTCAAAATGTGGTGCGTTAAGTCATGTATAGAATATATTTATTACGTTTCAGGCTTTTGGTTTTCTTATAGCTTTATTTACGTTACATACAGTAATGTAAAATGTTTTTCCGCTGAACGGCAGGTATCGAAAGTAGCCGATACTGGCAATTTAAGTGCTCACTTCCGGTATCGAAAATTGAAATTTTGTGTTTATTTTGGTATCGAAATCGGTATCGACCGATACCGATCTTAAAAGTATCGGTATCGGTATCGAATTAAAAATCCTGGTATCGCCCATCACCACTAGCGAGCTTAAGCAAGTGGCGTTTTGACAACACGGACGTCGACCGGAAGTAAAGTTGACGTTTTTCACCAATCACAGCCCTTGACCCAGTCTTCTGACGTTGCTCATGCCGTTCGTGTTGTCAAAAATGTCACTCGCTTAAGCTCACTACTATAAAGATGTGTCACTCGACGTATTTCCCTAATGTTTGCGTGTCCGTAATTTTCCGTGCTGATCACGAGTGATCACGCGAGATGACGAGTACATAACACTTACTGCCAAAATGGCGGCGAGACTGAATACAATAGGTTGCCATCGCGATGCTCGCGCTATATGACGAATTTTGACGAATTTGACACTTACTGGCAAAATGGCGGCTATAAAAAAATCTCGGACATAATTTTCGCAGAGTGACACATCTTTATAGTATCTAATCTTTGACGTCATGCTTCTTGCGAAAGCAACCGTTCGTAAGCTTTCGCAAGCGTTTTGAGCAAAAACCAAGGGTGGGTTGACTACAAAATTTTTGTAGTTCGCTATAACTACAGCTACTTCAAAAATATGTAGTCAGCTACAACTACTGCTACTTTTGAACAAAGGTAGTTCGCTACTGACTATAGCTACTGCTTAAAAAATGTAGCGAACTATTTCGCTACGCCTACGCTATATGTTTTAGTTTTACTGTATTTGGAGCATTTATACTAACTCAGACTGTAATGTAACCTATAACAAATAGACTTACGAGTAGCAACAGTAAACACAAAGCAACATTTTTGTATTATCACTACAGTGCTCAGGAGTGCAAATTGACTATTGAGTATCGATTTTAAGCAAACCGTATCTCTATATCATGCTATTCTATCACGTTGTTAACAATTTTTAAAAGTAGCGAATAGCGATTTGCTGTTTGAAAAGTAGTCAACTACTTGGCTACTTTTACGCAAAATGTAGTTCGCTATAACTACAGCTACTGTTTTAAAAATGTAGTCAAAAACTACTGGCTACTTGAAAATTGTAGTTCGCTACAGTAGCGAACTACAACTACTTCGCTACTACCCACTCTTGGCAAAAACTCTAAAATATTGGCAGTATTACCTGAAAATACAATAGCAGAATCTACTAAATTATCGTATAACATCGGAATTTTACCCCCAATATCTATTTCTTCATCAAAACTTGACTACAAAACAGTCAAAACTTCCAGCTCAGTTTTCCCGCCATATTTATCCTTGCCATATAAGACAACGTCGCCATAGTAACCACAACAAACTCGTTACCAGTTCATTGCATCACACATCGATCGGCGCGCCTGTAGCCGTTTCACCGCCCTCCGATATAAGCGCCCTGCTCAAGATGGAAGGGAAATGCGTTTGGTTGATAATTTTTGTAGTGTAATTAAAATTTTTGTAGTGTAATTAAAATTTGCTTTAAAGCAAAGTTGTAACGCACAATGGTTTATTTTTTATTCAAGCGAAAAATCGGGGTCATTATTTTAAATATTGGAGGTCATTATTAAAAATAATAACCTCCTGACATTAAATAATGGCGTTGCATTAACTTGCGCATGTCGATTCTTGAAAATAATAACCTGTTCAAAACAATGAAAATGTGCATTAATCATGTATATTATTCTTGTTCTTGTTAATATAGTATTGTGTATTGTAATATGGCGAAACTGATAAATAAAAATAAATAAAATATCTATACTGTATGTCACGATTACGTGTTTCCACGTTTATTTGGAATATATGTGAACTATATTAAATCATAGTGAATAAATCCAGGCTCGATTACCAGCCGTGACTCAAGTCGGACCCGAATGCCGGGCTGGTAATCGAGCCTATAATAAATCCTGTAAAGTCGTCTTTGTGAAAGCTATCTGAACAGTGTGTCAAACAATATTTACCTCCTCAATTTATGCTCTCTCCAATGTTACATTCAGCTCACTCCCCACTAGGGCTTTTCAGCGACAGATTACATCAAGTATTACGCTTACTTATGTTGCTGACAATTTTATCTGTACAACAATCACGATACACGGCTAAAAACGCACAGGTTGTTGCAAGTTGATATCGACAGGCGTGAACAATGTTGTGCGGCCACCTATGAACAAGTTGTCAACCATGTTGTTCCAAGTTGAACAATGTTGTAACATGTTGACAATACTGTTCATAGTGGACCGAACAATCACGCCTGTCGATATCAACTTGCAACAAAAGTTGTTGATTTTCTCAATTTTTACGCGTGTATTACTTTCCTAACTGTTTATCCTAACCCACCCTTGCCCTGTGGAAACGCCCGGAGAAAACTCACGACTTTCGGCAGAGCGTTGACGGACTCTTCACATGAGTCCGCAGCGAGAACTGCGCCACAGACATTCACAGCGAATATTTCGTTTGGTCCAATGGAATCTACTAGAGTTCTACTATCACCAGAGTGTTCTTTTCATCAAACATAAGTGTCCCTGTTCGGGTTACTGTCTACCGTAGAAGGTACTGAAAAAGAAGATTGCCACTTCTGCCTGGAAAATATAAATCCGAACGTACAGGGATTTATCATCAAGATACCTTGCTGTGGACACTTGGTTCACACCAAATGTTTCCAGATGTGGACGATGACTTCGGCGGACATTGAAGATCAAATGGCATGATGTGCGTACTATAGGATCGGACTCGTATGCAAAGATTGTCTCCCTACTTGAAACTGAATTGTGAAACGTGTTTGATAGAGGTGACCGACTCAAATTTTTATTGGCACTTCAATCAACAACGCTAATGGGATTTATAACAGTTAGCCGTGTACGATAAATCTTCTCTTGAACCTCTTTCAAAAAACAGAAAGTTCATAAGATCTACGACGCGGCCAGAATTTGATTACTGCGGTAAATGTTTGTGAAGCTTTTTCGAATAACTTTAAAAACGGCTACGTTCGACTAAAGCAATGCAATGTTTGCTGCAATTTCGACTTTAAATTAAGTAACACATCTTGGTGCGTGAACCTGCCGATTTTGATGTCTACCACCCAGTCGTCCATTACGATTTATATAGATCAGTGGACTGAGGTGTGCGTTGCATGATGGGAACGACGAGTCCCATCATGCACCATTACTTTAATCCTCATCTGAGGGACTGGGTACGAGTCAGCTGTAGAATGGTGTATCGTGACACCTAAGCTACGTGAAACCTTGGATGGGGAACATGGTGGGGAACAGTTCATGGCAACACGCCGTTGCCATTCTACTGTACATACATCGTGTGCACAACTACGCGTTTTGTTGACGTGACTGTATAGATGGAGATGTCACCTTAGAGTGTGGAAAAGCTACGTGGTGTCTCTTGGCTTCGGTTATAAAGAGGAGCAAAGAACCAACACACCATTGAAAAGAATATAAACGATTTCACCATGCCATTTTTGAAGACAAAAGGCGTACATGCGTACGCACAGGGGCGTATCTACATGCATGCGGGGGTTACCTACTAAGCAAGTGCTGGTCTTCTCTAAGGGGGTGCTAGACACCACTAGGTGGGGTGCCCACCCCCGTGCACCCCACGGTGGATCCGACCCTGCTCATAGACATCGACTACCTGAACATTCGCAATAAAAAGCAGAGGAAATTGAAGCAAAAAAAAACTGGACCGAAGTATAGGTTAAATACTACTTTAACAAAATTCTTTATTTAATTGTCGTACATATAATAATTATACCTTACCACTAAAAACACATTACAAGCTAGCAACAAAAAAGCATAATCGCTGTTTATTCAAACACTAAACGCGGTACGAAATATTTAACAGTTTCCAACGAAAAAGAAAGACAATTGTATATAATAATTTTTTGAAGTTTGGATCTTTATTTTCTATCTATATGGCTCACGATCGACCCGTGATCGATTATACAACAATGATCCAGTCTCAGTCATTTTGTAAATTGTTTTATTTATCTTTCTTATACACCTATGAAACATACGGGTCCGAGTTCGACGCCGAATTCTTTATCGTCTCCCATGTCTTGTGGCGCAATGTCGATAATGGGTAGGGCAATTGATGACTTAGCCTCCAACTCAAGAACGGTCTTTCTCCATGCGTTATTTCGCGTCTAGAATAAAAATATTACGATACTTATTATTATACGTAATTTTGATAGGTTGAGAAGAAGGCATATATGTATTAATTTGGTGGTAAAAATCTTTTTTTCAACCGACTACTATACACAGGGACGCCGGAACGGGGGGGGGGGGGCAGAAGTGCCCTTTGAGTTGTAAAATACTACCTGATAAATCACATTTCCAGTGATGCTTTTTGGGCAAAATCATGAGGTGTGATCTTGAATGTGACCTGATTAAGTGCGTTTGCTTTCATTGGCAAGTCAACACATTATTGTAGGTTTATTTCTTCACCGGGATCTATAGAGGTGCCCCTTTGGTGTGCGTTCGCCCCCGGGGCTTTGCCTTTTTATCGTTCCGGCGTCCCTGACTATACATCTGTGGACCATCATAACTCTTCAAAATGCTCAAACAAAAGCAACAGCCGCAGCCAACATCACAGTCTTGCTAGACGCTACGGTTGCCTTTAATTGATTATTTTTAATTTGCCACCGAAAATGGCGGAATTCAACAAATACATGTTGTGACGTCCACTTGCAAGAGCCCAATAGACTGTAATGTTTATTCACTCTTGGCCCAATGGCCTCGTTTTCATGTGTTATTTCCTAACGTTTCGTGCAGAGTAGGGTTAAGGTTTGTGACTGGGCTCAAGACCAAAGATAATGATATCCGTGCACGATATAAACTTAATATGCGTCTGCCATGCTAAAACATGCAAGCATGAAAAGAGGCATCGAGGCTGTGAAGTGTAATCAATGAACAGCAAAGATGAAAAATTATTCTCTTATTACTTTGTTGTCATACATTACTGGATACAAACAACCAATAAGTATTAGTGTTTTTGAACTAGAGGAGTAAATCTTACTTTCGAAACCATAATTTATATAATTTCAAAACATATCAAAATCTTACTCTTTATGAGCTGAACATAATTATATAATAGCATGTCAGCATCATTGAAATGAATGTAAGTTATATAACTGCAACGCTGCCTCCAACTGGACATTTGAAGCCAAACTTGAAAAGGCCAGTCTCGCGCATACGAAGAGCGTGCATGTGTTCTTGAAAATCGGCTTAAAAATTTACAAAATAGCTTTCCTTATTTTCCCCCTAATAATTGCCGATTGAAAGGGCATTTTTCTGCGATATAAGATCGCGAAACATAAATTAACATGCGTGTCCAGGGCCGTAGGAAGATCGATAATTGGGGGGGGGGGGGAGGACCTCATATTCATATATTCATGTTTACAGATCGTAAAACAATTTTTTTCAAAAGAAGTAATGCAGAACACGAATATATGAATATGAGTCCCCCCCCCCCAGATTTGGCTGTGGGGAACAGAGTTGGCTGTTTATCTGAAGGTAGGCAGTTTATCTGAAGGTAGGGTTCCAGTTATATTCATTTCATTGGTCAGCATACATCAAATAGATCACAAAACATTGGCAATTGGGCCAATTGTTTTGGAGCTGGAGAACTGGAGGAGGAAATCGTTTTTGAAATCAGAATGTACATAATTTCAAAGTACAATACTTTCAAATTACTTTGGAATTGCAACGATTGAATACTCGACTTCGAACTTTAATGGGAAGTCAAAGTCTGATGAATTAATAAGAAATACCAGTAAAGTCCACTGGCTCATATTCGAACTTCTCTTTCCGGTATGGTTTGCCTTACAATAAAAAACACAAAAATAAACGAACCTTGCATCCGTCACGGACTACTTTAGGTTGCGCGTTCCTATGACCATCTCTGCTGTATTCATGTCCATTGAGGGCAAGTAATTTTATAGATTTATCATATGTGTTCGTCTTCTCATCTAACCAAGCGACTGAATTCTTACAATGGTACGTGATCTTTTGGGTTGCCCGTTGGCTCAGAACTTGTAGGAAGGCGAATTGCGACTGATGTTCAGAGTATTGGATCTGTTGAAAAGGAAACAGTTGTAAAATGTAAGGCATGACCTTCACGCTGTGCATTTATGCGCAAATAATCCAAATAATCCAAATGTTGGTTAGCAACAGGGGATAAGAATCTAAAGCCCCGGTCAAACAAGAATGATAGTTGATGAGAGTTGGCAGTTTCTAATTTCAAGCTCTAGATTAACAAAACAACGGTTTAATTAATGAGTAGGGGTGCACCGGATTTGGAATTTTCAAATCCGGCCGGAACCGGATTTACCGGATTTGGACCAAAAATTCCGGCCGGAATTCCGGCCGGATTTGAGATAAACCGGTAATGGGGACAATTGGGGATAAATTGTGATAATTCAATATTCAAAATGGCGGTTTATGTTTTTTTACCATTTTTAGTTAGTGTCAGTTTAGATTTTTGATTGTGTTTAAACCTTTTTTAAATATCTTTAAATATCTTTTTGTTAATAACTTAATATTTTATAATAATATAAGTGTTTTTTAAACTTCAAAGCTGCCAAATTGATGGTTTACCCCATTCTTGGTGAATTTTTTGAGGTGAAAACAGAAATTTAAATCCGCCGGATTTTTTCCAAATCCGGCCGGATGACGGAAAATTCGTTAAATTTGGCCGGAATTGAAATCCGGTGCACCCCTATTAATGAGTGTTCCAATCATGTTTCAACTTGATAGTGTTCTGAAAGCATCAAGAACAGCTAACCAAGGTCACGTGACTGCCAACTCTCATGCACTCTCGGGTTTGGAACCTCAATGAAAGCATAATATACAGTATGATTTTGTTTGTGTTGGTGTTGTGTACTCAGGTGAATATGAGTCGAATATGAACACGGTGGGAATCGAATTCGAGGCTTATTCCGCTCGGGGTTATAAACAGTGTCCTATGCCTGTTTTTACCTCAGCCAAGAGTATTTATTTTTAATCAAATGCTTAGTTTTGGTGAGCAGACGGTGTTCAACTTCAGAAATGTTGACACTTGCATGAAAGTTAAACTACATCTTGTAATTGTATTCATTTGTCGTAACAAGACTACTATCTGATATAATGAAAAGAATTTTAAAACATTGTTTTCTCATTGTTGTAACTACAGGTTGATCACCATCGTCTGACATCTGCACAATTAATTATTCGAATTCGATTCCCACCGTGGCCAGGCATATTTTCCATGCTTGTCCGGTGTGGATATACACTCAGAGTAACATCACAAACATCATAATATATAGTAGATCAGGAAACCTACATAAGACCTATATGGTCTTGTAATAAGGGATATGGGAATAGGAATTGAAATAATTTTTAAAATTATGGGATTTAAATTTTAAAATTATAATTATCTTTCTTGGTTTTCAAATGACTCTGATCTTTATCCCCCTGGCGGCCACACCGCTGTTCCGCCGCCTTGATTTATTGTTTTCAGTTTAATTAAATAAATTTAATAAAGTAGAAATTGTTAGCCTCGAATATTTCCGGATAAAGACTTGAGAAATAATTATAATAATAATACTTACGGATTTGTCTTTTCCGAAAAGTTTGCTGAACCAGCCGGTCTCCTGCGAATTCCAGTTGTTATTCTCGATCTGGTAAAAGATGGAAAATGAAGAACTTGCGTGACTTAACAACAAGGGCGTAGGAAGCACGTGGGGTGGGTGGGGGCTATGCGGGGAGGGTCGTATGTTCATGGACTGAATTCCATGCGTAGGCGTTAACTGAATGTTATCCATGTAGTCAATTAAGAAGCAATTCATTTTTTTGTTCATCCAAATTTGTGCAGACAATGCATTTTTGGTATGAAGCAATCATTGGCATTATTTCGTCGAAAAATCCAACCGTACTGTTGAAATATTAACAAGCAAAATCCCAAAATATTTGTGCACGGTAAAGCTTGGCTGCCGCGTTTCAAGATGGGATGGACCATTAGTAAAGAGAAGATGCGGGGGGGGGGGGGTCAGCTATGCACGGATTTTTACGGTTTACTTGGTACGCATGAATGCATGGTTTTTTCGTGTCGTTTTTAAGGGGGGTTTTCTGCCACCTTCCGAATGTATTGATTTTTCCACAGAAAGTTATTGCTTGTATATATAGATCCTTTTCTAGACCAGGAACAATCGTTTTCGAGTAGAAATAACTGACATAAAAAAGAGTGGTTCTGATCTTTTTATGCGGGATTTTACTGCACGGAAAATAAAATTACCTTATTCGCAGGGTAGACACATGTTGAATATCCGTTAGTGAAGTTACAGAAGACTCTCATTGCATCCAAGGGACTACCTTCGTTAGGATCAATCCAGTAGTAGCCTGAAAACACACATTAAAAATGATAGAGCATACTTCAAACCATTCTTATTTTATGAAATATTTATCATTTCCTGGTTACACTAACCAGTCTATGGTAGGAAGTGAGATAAATAACCATGGACTTTAATAAATGAAATTTATAACTCAGATTTTTAGATAAATTTTTAGACCAGGAACTTTTACCGCAGCATTTTAGAGTGTATTGAACTGCTTTGTTCTAAAAGGGAGCAAAATTGAAAGTTCTAACATATGGGAATGTCTAACAAATAAGAATCGTCTAACTCAATTAGCATTGATCACGCAATGCGCCCAGATCTTGTCGGCCGTATTTTGGGTGAGTGAGGTTACTTCTAAATTCACCTCTCGTTTTGTTGCCGTCTGCTTTCTCCGTGCGTAGACAGCTGGGCTCATTTTAAACATTTCCCTTACTAACCTTCAAGCATGTCTGGGTAGGAATCCTTGATAGCTCTACATGATACAGCTGGATGTGGCTTTGATCCATCAGCTTCTCCATCCAAGCCATCGTTCATATCATACATCATGTCCACCACTTGCTGTATTACGAATGAAATATCTGATATAGGTACAATCACAGAGTAGATACATATACAGAGTTGTACCTAGTGTACCCACTTTTTTGTGCGCATGCTCAGCGAGTTACTAGATGCATGCATCTGATTGGATGACGACTCGCTTTAACTGCTCGTGGAACTTGCCGAGCACGCGCAGTTGATCATTTTTTGCCCAGTCGCCTGAAAAAAAGTGGGTACATGAAAACGTAAGCTTCCGCAGTGTTTACAACGGTCAGTTACAGCTCTGTATGTGTATTTACTCTGTGGTACAATGCACCTTCCCAGTTTAAGACTATCTAAACTTAAAATTTACTTAAAAGTGACATGACGCCGACGCGAAATTTTAAAAGAATTGTTCAATTTAAAAGAATTGTCAAACTTATATACAAATTATCGTCTTTTACAGAATTTCGTTTACTTCTTCCTGGATGAGATACTTCAGTTTCAAAGCTTCATACGCATGCGTTGTATACATAGGACAACGCATCGTTGTGACACCGTAAAAATGGTGCCGACTACCAGGCCAGTTCCATGCCAGCCTAACTTCAGACTCTTTTTCGAGGGTTACGGCTATTCCTATGATCTGAACGCACCATTCTACTGAACAGTTTAGCACAAACAATGACCGTCTTCAACTTTGCTATAAGTGTACAAATACAGGCTAATTCTATAAAGAAAGGAAAAGCGGAAATACTTACCTTGGCAACTACATCTTCGGAGTCGTCGCCGACGCTCGATTCCTAAAACACGAAAAAAATTTACCAACATCAACAACATTTATCGCGCTAGCAAAAGAATGGCACATGAACTGTACTCCATAGACAAATTGCTAATGCCCAATTAATTTGTTTATTTAAAATTTATTTAAAATGAAATTTATATTGCGCCAATTACATAACTAGGGATCCAAGGATAGTGTGAAGTTTCAAATTTAAAAAGACACTGCAAGAACTATATAGGGTCGCCGACAACCTAGAAAAGCTTGATGGCTTACACTACGAAATAAACAGCTACCAAAGGCATTTCATCTCATTATTTATTGCTTTTAATACGCTCGGCACACGAGTAGCGTGACGTTTGAAACAAGCCTAACACATCAGAAACGTGCCTTGTGAAACTGATGCAATTCATCTATTTATTGTGTCACCAACAACCAAATTTTGCATATTCTAAATTTTCATTTGCATTTGCAGCTGTCGCTGAAAGCATCCCCACGAGGCTACTGCTATGCTAAATTTATCTAATAAACTATAATTGAAATAGCTGTATAAGATATGTTATGAATAATAAGCACTACGTCGTTACATCATTAAAAGACGCATTTTATCCTCATCCGTTCCGTATTTTATCCGCATATCCGTTCCGTGGATCCGCTGCATCCGCTTCCGCATTTTAACTTAATTGTGACATGTTTCACAATAACAAGTTTCATTGACCTTTGACTTTTCCCAGTGTGACGTGTGTCTATTTTCAGCTTTTCGCGTGTTGAATATAAATATCACTTTAGATTTCAATAGTTTCACAGTTATAGCAGTGTTTAAAACATTTTTGACAAGCTTTGATACAGTTCTGTGTACAGAATACTACAGATTGATTCTCGTAAGATCTGGTAGAGTTATCGTTGCACTGAATACGAGTTTGCACCGTTGACAACGGCGTTGTGCTAGACACTAGACAGTAAACAAAGACAAGGACAAGGTCCGTGAATGTACACGTTGGCTACATGTACCTCCTTGCTTTTTTCTTCTATTGCATAAAGCTTGTTGGCGAGCCAGTTAAGCGATTAGCGATAACACGTTGGCGATAACACCTAAACACGTTGGCTATCTCCTCGTCTTTCTTATTTATACAAGGAGCTCTGACTCAACTGATTCCTTTAGTCTCGCAAGTTTTTTTCTTCGTAAACGCCGTACAAACGCTTACCCGCGCTTGTGTTTAATAGCTGTTTATGCTTTATTGATCTGATACAAATCTGATGCAATTTTTCGCTCTTTGTACCGAGTATAACCATCTATTCTGTGATGTAGCACCTTATACAGTCAATGAGAATGTATAATGAACACACGGTCTAAATAATATCGACGGACGACGGTAATGCATAAGGCCACTCCAAATTAGACTTTAGTTTTCCGTCCAGCCCTTATTTCAAATTACACGCGGGCGGGCGGTCCATTTCCATTATCCATTATTTATGGTGTCTGAAAGTTGAAACACGGCCCTTTATTTCATGAAATAGATACGGGTTTTAAATATCCATTCAGCCACGTTTCTACGCAATGTTTTAGAGTTGTTTTTTTATGCAGAAATGAAAGCCAGGACATTAATTTAACCTTATCGGTTTTGACGTTCAAAAATCAAAACTTGTAACGGGAGTGTGTAGCTCAGCAGTTCGTAGTGAAAACGGGAAAAAATTCACGCTCTTTGTCCTCTTTGATAAAAGTTTGAAGAATTTTATTTCGATTTTTACGTGTTGTATCATAAATATGTATTTCTTGAACGATAGATTATTTGAAAACTGTGGTTTTTCGTAATTGTTTGTCACAAAAGTTAAATAATGGAAACAACTTCGCAATAATGGACAAATCATGCGGCCAGTTCTAGGAGACGCGGGCGGAGGACGGGAAACTAAAGTCTAATTTGGAGTGGCCTAACATCAATTATATATTGTATCACTATTATTGCGTAGAATCTCAAAGATTTTCTCAATATTCATGTCTGAAATGTTTATATACTTGAAAACAACACTGTCTCGCTTCTGCCTACGTACTATACCTCTGTATAATGAGAATACCGTGAAAATAATATCGGCACTCAAATGAATGCCTAAGAATCAAGATATTCAACTCAATATTTACGTCTGAAATGTTTACACACTTGACTGCACTGTCTAGGCGGTCTCGCTCCTTCCTAGCTCTGTATAATGAATATACCGTCTAAATATTATCGGCACTTAATTGAATGCCCGTAATGCATAAGATCAATTTATATATTGCGTAGATTTTCAAAGATTTACTCAATATTCACGTCTGAAATCTTTATACAACACTGTCACCCCTTCCTAGCATATCGTCACGCCATCGTGATCTACGGCTTGATAGCGCATGCGCATTTGCGCTACTAAAGAAAAAATCGGGTGTTCCGGGGTAAAGATCCTTTACACAACATGAGAAGCGAATGTTCTAAAATTTACAAAAAATTACAATAACGAAAGCGATTCCTCGATATTTTTGTGAACTTGGCAAAAGGATAACAGAATATGTAAATAAGTTAACTGAAATTGCCTAAATAACCTTCAAAGTACTGACTAAGTACAATAAATCACTACGAACATAAATCGTATACACCCCCCGGAAAGTTTACTCTATGACTGACTGACTGTTTGACTGACTGCTGACTGACTGACTGACTGATTCGTGTGAATTCGCCAGCCATCACAATAGTGTGAAGTGAAACTTCACACTAAAAATGATCAAAGGCGCATTACAGGTGAATGAGAATAAAATATTCACAACTTTAGATAACTCACATGCCTAATTATCATTGTTCTAGTATACAGAAGCATAGGGTAGAACAAAGGTAACTAAGCTTTGCAATTATCACAAATTGCAACCACTCCACGGTAGGAATTCTATACCCAATATAATAACCGTTGTTTTAGAATTATGTACTGTATAAGAGTTACTCACTCATGTAGCTCAAGAGAAGGTGGGATACTTGATACAGCGTTCGCTGCACTCTTGATGTGTCTTCAGTAAAGCCGGTTTCCCACTAGGCGGAATTTTGCGTGCGGAACGGAAATTTCCTTTGTCTTCCGCCTAGTGGAAAACCGGCTTAAATACGATTGAGAGGAAAGGCAAAATGAGCTGCTTCGACTGCAGACTTTGCGCTCATTATCTTCATTATCTTCATTATGTGTCACATCTGCTCATTTGAACAAACTCAACGTTATTGACTTATAGCATGCTTTTCCAGCGCGAATTCTACGCAATGCCAGCGAGAAACACGCTCATTGGAAGGAACAAGTGCGATCAACAAGTATTTAGTAATCATTTTACTTACCTCTAGTTTCCTTTGGCTATTGTAATATCTGAATCGCCTTGGCCCAATGGGTGATTCTCCATTAGTATTGCCTTTGTCTGCGTTCGGGTCTGGATGCTAAAACCCAAAACAATAAAGGCTACAAACACTCTGAATTCTCATGGAAGGACGTTAAGGGTGGGGGAGGGTTCTTGTCCTTGATGACGTGTCACGTGAAGAAAAACAGCCATTTTACAAAAATTAAAAAAACACCATTTTTTAGCGTGTAAATTTACTTTTCTATTTTGAGTATTCAATGCTTTTCTCAACTTGTTAGCCTTCGTATGTGAAATTGGAATAGTTCATATTTGAAAACGCAAATACCGTAATACGTGTTAACGAATTTTTGTAAGAGTTGTAAGGTCATTTCCTACTACAAGTCTCAACAACTCAAGTTGATTGCAAAATGACAATTGAAGCCAAGGGTGGCGGATATCAGATCGTTTAGTTTCGAAGTTCACTTAAATTATACGAATATTTATATTAATTACATAAAAAAACATTTGTATCTCAACTCATGCCGCACAATTAATAGCTGAGCAGTCATGTACCTAATTTGAAGCTATCCCTATTTATCCCTATTTAAGTGTATAAAATTCGCTTTGGTGCATTTTTCGCAACTGCTCCTGGTTAGAACTGTATAGAAACTTACGTTTGAAAATTTCATCTACACTAATAACACATCTGTTTTAGACACACTTATTAACCACGCATCGTACAACTCAGGGGCGTAGCCACAGGGGGTCCGGACAATTTTGTAATTCTTCCAAAACTAAGAAGTAATTGTTTTATCTATGTTTTATCTACGTTTCGCAGACCCTGAAATAGAAACGTTTTTCGAACGGCCGAACCCAATAGATGCTCTGTGAATTCGACGATTGGACCTCCCCCACCCCCCGTCACCCAACGCACACTACTTTGGAATGGTACAACTCTTTAGCTGGCTACGCTCCTGGTTTGTAACTCTCAACATGCTTCGGCAAAAGTTTGAAAAATGAATTTTAACAAAAAGGACGAATACTTACAGGTGGTAATCCTCCGGGTGGACCCTTAAGAAAAAACAATAAAGAACGTTAGCTTCAATTTATTATTATTTATATAAACGTCTTCAGAAAAATATGAATATTGAAATACGTAACCATTAGGTGTGCAAATCCGATCAGATTTCGGGGCAAAAATATTCATTTCGGATTGGATCGGATTGATAAAGTTGTTTCGTAGTCGGATCGGACTTCGATATTCGAAATAAAATGAATTAATTATCCACGACAACGCGGTTGTCGCTGCATTATTCGTTCGATACTTCAATTGGACGTCACTTTGTCAGCTTCTTGACATGTATTTCTTGCTTTTATATTGATTTGGTTAAATATTTCAATTTGAATGAGAAATTTATTTTATTAAAGGATTCTTCGGATCGGATCGGAATTCTTAATCAAAACTCGGATCGGATTCGTATTAGACAATTTGGGATCGGATCGGATTTTAAACATTAGCCAATTGTCGGATTATAAACGTCCAATCCGATCCGATGCACACCTCTGGTAACCATGCAGTAAAAGGCCTGTCCACATGAGCTCGCCTGACCTTATTATTGTTTCGATCCCACTAATTCCTCCTCGGTGGGACGACATTATGTTAAAATGGCTTCCTCGAAGTATTTTTTGTTGTAATTGGACAAACTGCACCTTCTATTACGAATTTAATAGTGTCTGTTAATGCCTATCAATCTTTCTTTTTGTTTGTATCTTCCAACTACAGGTATGCCGTCAAAATCGGCAAAAAAGTCCATCCAGTCAGTTGGGATAAAGCATTAAAGCCGTCATATGGAATATTTTATCCCACTTGACTGATGAGAAGATGAGATCTCGCCTAGCCGGGCCTCAGAATAGGAAGTATAGCAGAAGTATAACTTGAGTCGGCGTTTACGTCTACGAAAATTTTAACACGCTCACGCCATCCTGGCTAGTACAGCCGGAAGTTTTTATCAGGTTTTGGTAGGTACAAAGTACCGGTTGTACTAGCCAGGATGGCGTGATTGATGACGAATCGCTTGTAAAAACGCGGACAAATACTTGCGTGAGTGATATTTCTAGTGTATACCTTCCTATTCTGTAGCCGGGCGGACTCGTTTCACATATTTATATACATTGACAAGTGCGAGTTTCCCGGCTTGCTGGACTGGGCTCATATATGAACAGGCCTAAAGTTAAACAAGTTTCTCTTCTTAACTTTGGAATGTGTAAAGTCTTAGAAGTAATATAACAATATATAAAAAAATTCACTTACAGGCGGGCCCATAACACCAGGAGCACCCTAAAATAAAACCGAATTACCATTAGAAGCTGGCAACCAATTATTAAATTATGGCGTACATCCTCGCACTTGTAAAAATGCATTGATAATCACGAATCATTATAACGAATTTTATTTTTTAGTTGATACTTACAATTGTACCAGTCATACCCTAAAAGGAAAAAAGAAAACTCGTTTTATTATTAAACATGTTAAAAACAATCAGAGCCGTAGCTATCGGGGGTGTAAACCTCCTCCCCCATATTTGTTCACAAGTAACTTCAGGTACATTTATAGATGACTTGAGCTGATTTTCAGGTAAACTATAAGAGCACTCACAGTCAATGGCAAATAATTGTAGTATATTAAGAGGGAGGATTATCAATTGGAACGTCACTACGCCAGTTTTGTTTCCCTCCCCTCTCACCGCGTTTTCGTGTTATCGTCAGTTTTGTCTTGTATTTGTATTTTGACGAATTTCACCAAACTAAGCCTAAAATCAACTTACATCAGATCCTTGGGGACCAGGTCGTCCGGCATGACCACGGTCTCCGGGTTCACCCTAAAATGATAACCATATATTCATATCAATAGCAAGGTACTCATTCATTAGTTGTTAAATTTCCTTCCCCCAAAAAAACTTATGACGTCACTTCCGGTAGCTTCAACAGGCAAAAAGACAATGAAGATGAAGTTTTTCTCAAAGAATATATTGCGTTTCGTTTTGTGTCAATATATAAAACTCCTAATCACAGTAAAATGTGCATTCCAAGTCCAAATGGGACACCTCGTGTGAACAAACAGACGGTTGATAACTTGTCAACAAGCTGGAACAAGCATTTCGAACAAATCCTGTTAACAAGTTGTTGGAACCGTATTGCTGCAAGTCTGCTGCAGGTTTGTTACAACATGTGCGATTTTAAGTGTGTAAAATGAACATTTTTTGTGATTGGATTGCTTAAACAAAAGTGATCCATGTTTGTGAATTCGTTCTTCAGAAAACTTTATATTGTTTAGTTGTGTTGTGTTTCATTGTTATAATCGATCAATCACAACTCACATAGGTTGGTAGCGACCCTCTCAGTTTTGAAGGCTTGCTTACGCTGCCCCTGGCAATTTTTGTTTGGGATGTTCCTCTTGTGAATGAGTAGAGGAGTTATGAATATATTTTTGTTAATAGCTTCGCCTGATCAATCTGATGATTTTGTGGTCGAATACACTCAATCCGTTACACCAGGCAGCAAAAGCGGCCAGTGCAAACGGACGGGCCTTAACTTTGTGTTTTTTTTTTGTTATCTGGAAATTTTGAAGTATGGATCACTTCAAGTCTCTAGAACAAATGTTATACTTACCGTTGGACCTGGTGGACCAGCTGGTCCAGAGCGGCCACTGGCACCTTTGGGACCCTAAAAACAGACAATGTAATATTAGTAGAGAAATGCAAAGAGCCAATAACTATGACGCAGCAAGCTTTATATGTCTTCGTAGCAGACCTCGCAAAAAGTGGCATCTTCGGATCCTGAAGAAAATTTGCCTTAGCGAGAATTCTGAGGAACATTTTCAATTTTTCACAGACACATCGTGGGAGAATCTTAATTTAATATGTATAATGGACCTTTCCCCTTATAACTAAAATTTTGATCTAGACAAAAATTTCATCACAGCTTGAAAGAGCATCACACAATTAGTAATATTCCAAAGTTTCGTTGCGAAATGTTGTAAAATGCGAATATAGCCTTGCGAAGTTTGCCGTTTTTCAGTCATTTTGCATCAATTTCCCGTTTGTAATATACAAATAATGAATGTTTATGAGTGCAATGGTAAGAATATTTTCATGAGGAGACATTCCATCTTTCACCGAATGAAAATATTCTTACCATTGCACGAATAAAAACATTCATTATTTATTTTATATGATATCAAAATAGACTAATATTAGAAGGTTTACTGGAAGCTCCCACCATTTTGACAAGTCGTATTTGCATTAAATCCCATTTACTGAGTTTCGAATATCGGGTTAAAATAAACTGCGATCACCGTACGAGAAGCATTTTGACGGATGCGATTTATCGAAAACACAAAGAGTGCAATGGAATAAAAGTATAGTACAATTGCACTCGCCAAGAGAGCAATGGAACGTATTCCATTGCACTCTTGGGAAATGGAATTTTCTATTCAATATCACGTGACCATAAATAGCCAATTAAACGATCAGAATTCAATAAGGTATTATATAATACAAAACGACTGAAACTTACAAATTTCGCAGGGCTATATTTTCCGCATTTTACAACATTTGGCAATGAAACTTCGGAATATTACTAATTTTGTGATGCTCTTTCAAGCTGTGATGAAATTTTTATCTAGACATGTACTCAGAGCCCCGTACAGATGAGGAATCTTTCTTACATGTTTCCTTCACAATTAAGGGCTAACTAAATTTGACAAAGTATATTTCACGAGTTCCTTGTGCTAGCATAATAAAAAGTTTGCCTTGTCAGCCTCTGCTATAAAGCTCAGTATAGTATATACAGACGACCAAATGACACTTGGCCAACGTTGTTGGTTCGTTTGATCGGGAGTTTAGTTCCTATAGAAAAGAATGAAAATTGCAACACTTACAGGATCGCCATCAATGCCAGTTTCGCCAATCTCACCATGGGCACCAGCTTGACCCTAAAAACGATAACCATATATTCATGTCAGTGGTAAGATAAATTAGTTGTTGCATTGTGTAGAACAACCATTAGTTTTATATTCTTCATTAGCAAACATTTCTTGGAGTTCAAAAAGAATAAAAAAATTAAGTTGAATTTGGACATCTCGTTTGTACATCAGACTTTAACTAACAATTTAGACTGGGTTTATCGTGATTTCAAATCTTCATTAGCTTGTGCCAACATAGAAATTACGTCATGCAGTCGTTATAGCATGACTATGGAGGCGAATTCAGATCGATAAGTGCTTTATAAATTTCTATTTTGTTTGAGACACTGATATTCCTATCACGTTCTCCCAACCTTCTCATGAACATGTTTTGTGATCGGAATCTGCTTCAACAAAAGTGATCTGTGTTTGATTAGTTCTTCAAAAATTTTATTCTTTAATTTCATCTTGTTTCATTGTTATAATAATCAACCAATCCCAAAAACTGTCCATACGGGTTGATAACAACCCTCTCAGTTTGCCGAAAGGCCTCCTGTTCAGACTGGCAATTTTTCACGGCGATTTTCCTCTTCTGAAGCATGCGAAGGAGTAGAGAAGTGATGAATGTATTTGTATTTGTAATTTCTCGTGCTTCTGTGGTTGAATAATCTCAACCCCATACATTAGAAGTAGAAAAGGCGCAGCAAAAAATGGCCAGTGTAAACGGACCTGAATTCTGTGTCTTTTATTTGTCAACTGAGAAAGTTGAAGTATGATTCACCACAGGCGTACGGGAAGAAAACATTTTGGAGAGGGGAGGGGAGAGATTAGCCGACGTGATGGAAATTGTCCAACTTTATCATAGGTAGTATAATGGTAGGTGAATTGAAGGTGACAGCTCGCTCAATTCAGGATATCCTTGCACTATTCACTTCAGGACAATTTCCTCCCGTTTTGTTCCGAATGCTAGCCTGCAAATCGTTTTAGTAAACGACGCTATGGTTCCACCAAACAGTGTGAGTGAACAGGTATTCTTTAAAACTATTTCATTCAAAAGTAGTCGATAAACGTGAGTGATCGAAACGTCGTAGGTTGTGCACGGTGACCGCGGTAAAAATGTAAAACTAATGCATACTTACCCGTGCACCCGGCAGGCCGCTTTCACCTCTTGGTCCATTCCATCCTTTGTCTCCCTATCATTCAAAACAATAATTTAATTAAGGTCTGGCCAGCTATGACACATTAACCCTGTTCCTCCCCGTAATTATGTTTCCCAAAATTTGCCCGCAACCTTATTTTATCAAATTTGACAAATTTGATTTTTGTCACACCTTACTATACAAGTCACATGACTGAGCGTGACTCTTCTTATATTTGAAGAACTTATTTTGAACATAAAGGGAATACATGGTATTATATTTTATATTTATAACTCGTCAAACTGACAGTCGTATTCTACAAGGCGGCAGTGATTACCTTGGGGTTGGAATTAATTTTGGGAGAAAATGAATCGTTCTTTGAAATTAAATGGGAGGATGAAACACATACATTATACATGCATATTTTTTCCGTTTCTATTTGATGGATACAGACATGAATCGATAACTTATAGTTCATAAGTTATTATGCATGTGTGTTGCAAATTGCGGACATTTGCATATCAGACGAACTGAAATATCAAGTGAACGCTGATCGTTACAATAGTTACTAAGTTAGTGGCACGTACTTGGTAAGTGGCCTTTTAAATTTAAATAATTCAAGCGGCCCAAGATCGAGAATAGTGAGGCATGCACCAATGCCCACAAGGTTCATTATTATTTTAGTTGTACTTGAATGATCTTTGTATTTCCCTCATTGCTCACGGCACGTTTTTTGGTAAGTTCTTTGTCTTCTAATATTCCCGCACCCGTTTTGATTTGCAAGCGGGTCATTTAATGGGAGACAAATATTCCCTGGGGAAATTTAATCCCTAAACTCCCTCAAGTCTTGTAATTACTGAGGGACAGGTCATTATTTATGGCGAGGGTGGCACCGAAAAGAAAAGAAAAGGGTTGGGTAAATGAAAAACAAAACAACTCAAGGGTTGAGTAATAAAAATATATTGTCATTTCAAAAGCATGACTCGCTCAGATGTTGAAGACTAAAAAGAAATGTCAACAGTCATATATCAATACAATATGTAAATCTTGATCATTTTCCGATTTGCCAGGAGGCAAACGGTGTCGCTAAAAAAATTAAATGTGCAGACAACATGAAACTTTACACTGCAGAAAATTGCACAAGCAATATTATCAAACTCATGTCACAGGAGCGATTAAAGGACAGCATGACAACTGAATGGTATCCTTGGCAAGTTTTTGGCCAGGAGTGGGTATATATTTTTTAATTGATATTTGAGGTTAGTTTTTTTGACTTTTTAATGGCTGAATCAGAAGAAAAACATTTATCTTTGGTGCCATTCCCCACTATAAATAATGAAATGTCCCCCATCACTTATGACAAATAAGGGAAATTAAAGTGCATATGACATGAAATTTCTTATTTTCTTAAACGAAAGAACTCTTTAAGCTGTAGTGTAACTTATTTTTCAGTTTCTTGTTTTTATGGTTTGTTCCAGAGATATTTCAATTTGTTTGATATGTAAATGAGTGTGAATATGCAGTGTAAACTTACACTGGTTATAAATCTATTAACTCTAAAAACTGTAGATATCTGTGCACGTTTTTCTACAGTGTTTCATCACATTTACCAGTAAGTGAAGTTTGAAATTACCATCTTGGATGATAGCAGTGATATTCGACCATTTTGAAGAGCTTGCAACCAACATGACGTCATAAATTAGCGGACATATTCACACTCATTTACATATCAAACAAATTGAAATACGGTATCTCGGGAACAAACCATAAAAAACAAGAAACTAAAAAATAAGTTACACTACAGCTTAAAGAGTTCTTTCATTTAAGAAAATAAGAAATTTCATGTCATATGCACTTAAGATGTTTGTTAAAGAAAAATTTTATAGTAAATGTACTGACCTTCTCTCCTTCGAAGCCATTGCTTCCGGGATTGCCAATTGGACCATCAGCTCCCTAGATGCATGAAATTTAACATTTAAGGCTGGGTTGTATAAAAGCCTCAACTACTTTTTAACTCCATTTTGCAGTTAAATACTAATTAACTCCAGAATATGTGACTCAGTGGCGTAACTACTATGGGCTCAGACCGGGTGAACCCGGGGGCCCCCAACCCAAATGGGGGCCCCCAGGCTTAGGCGATAGGGCAAAAACATTGACCAGGGCCTCTGATATGTTACAATGTCGTTTTATGACCATCAGAATTCTGTAAAATCTCTCCCCAAAGTCCAGGAAATGGCATTTAAGAGAGTCTAGATTCAAAAATTTTCTGGATGACCATGCCCTGGACCCCCTAGAAAACTCGTGCATATACGGCGCTCGACTCGTGCCTTTGGCACTTCTACTAGGGGGGCCTTCGAAAATTTTGAACCGGGGGCCCCTTGATATAACGTTACGCCACTGATGTGACTCATTGGCAAACCATCACACTAACTATAATTAACATTGGCAACCGCTCCCAGCTATTCAGTGTATTATTATTTAAACTAAGCTTATAAATTAGACCAAAATAAGTATTATTTAAACTAAGCTTATAAACTAGACCAAAACTAAGCTAATTTTATTTATACTGGATACCATTCTATAGACAGGTTCAGAATGGGCCACCGAGATGGGGTGGGACAGGGGGCATTTTGCTCGAAGGAAGGGAAGATTGCTTAACCGAGATTATTATATACACAAGGTCTGGATATGAGGTATTCTGCAATCTGATTGGTTCTCTACTAGCAGGATATTAGCTCATATCCTGCTAGTAGCGAAAAACAAAATGGTGGCTGAAACTGAATTTCCGACGTTTGCGAATGAGATAACGGCAAGTTGTTCGCGTTTTATGGCCTTTACGGGATTAAAAACACAACGAACAGGTTAGCAAATGAATTTTTAAGATTTAAAATGGTTAAAAGAATATATTTTTGAAAAAATAATCGGCCTTCCGTAAAACAGACACTGCTAAGTCCCTAGCAATCAGTTCACACGTATTCCTATTCTTTTGTTGTACATGGGGCGTTAACAGGGGGGTAATACATTTCTAACTGTAAAAAATGATGTTATTTACCTTTGCACCTTGCTTTCCTTGCTCTCCAATATCTCCCACCAATCCTGTGTTACCCTGTTAATATCGATAACAAATAATTTTAACAATTTTTAATCTAGAACTTGCGAGGATGGGACTGACAAAAATGTCTCGTACTCTTACACTTTCAGATACAACGGCAAAAACTATAAATTGCTGTTATATTTACAATAAGTCAGAGATGGTAAAATAGATTGAAAATATTTTTGCCTGCGAGGGATTAAGAAATGATTAAATGTGGTCAACACTAGCAAAGTTTCTGTGATCACAGTAGGGATTTTGCATAGATAGATCCTAAGTTTTCAGTTTTGAAAGATTTGTACGAAATGTTTGAGGGAACCACGGTTAACCGTGAGGGATTTGACTCAAGTGTTAAACATTTTTATATTACAGAAAGAGTCCAAGTCAAAACACGTGTCATGCTATGCAAATTTTTATTGATTTGCATTGTTCAAAACTTTAGAAATGTATCGTCGTAAAACCTATTTAGATGCCAAAGCATGATGATTCATATCTGTGTCACACTTCTAGGTTTTACCATCTCATCCCTTCATCATCATCAGTGGTTTTACCATATAGCTTGATCATTTGTACTTACATCTTCTCCGTCTGAACCTTCCGCACCATTGGGACCAGCTTCTCCACGAGGTCCTCGAAGACCTGGTGTACCGGCTGGCCCAGAACTACCTGCCTCGCCTGGACCACCCTGAAGTAAACAGACTGAGATTTAATATTCGTCTTGCTTGTATATATGAGGCTCGCTTGTACCTAACGGACCTCCCTTGACGCTTGGGGAGAGCAAGTATAACCTCATATGCCTGGCTATACCGATAGATAGATAGATGGTTTTAATCATACAAACTTTGCAACCATAGGCTGAATTACGTTAATATTTACGAATCACGAATGTTTTAGATAAGCTAAAATTGTTTTGATTAAGTTAGAATTGTTTATCAAATGTTGTTTGTTCTACTATACAGTACATATTCTAGATGCTTTTAAAAAATATAATATTATGAAAATACTATTTACAAATACTACGAATTCAATGCATTATGGATTATACAACTATTTCTAAAACGATCAGTTTGATATACCGGTATAACATTAGGAAATCTGGTTAAATGAAGCCATAAAGAAGCTGTTATAGAACCGCTTAGTTTTGCAATATTCCCAATAAGGAATCACTTAAGGTTGGCGTTTTGCAGAAAATCGCTACTGCGCATTCAATATCAGTCCGATTTTCATCAAATTTTCACCAAATGTTCTCCAGTGCATGCAAAATATGGTAAAGTTGTAAAATTAACAAACAATAAAATAATGTACGAATTATTCAGGAAAATCTTAAATCGCGGTACCTTTACGCTTTTGAGTTGTGCTCCTGCTGGTTCTAAGTTATATTTATGAAAATATCATTTTTATATTGTAAAATAGTTGTTCTAAAAAATTGTGTTCGGAAATTTTTGTTTATTTTGTCATTCCGCTGATATGGCGATTTCTTTGACGACTGCAATATAATTCTGAATTGTTTGAGTGAATTGCTCTTTATTTTTAAAATATCCAAAATTAAAAAAAAGCCGAACACGATTTTGAAACTGACGTATTTAGCTATGTCCTGTGAAAATTTGAGAAAAATTGGTTAAAACCCGCAGGAGCACAACTCGCTTGAAAATCAGTAATTACCGTAAAATTTTTCGGGAGAAAATTGAATTTGAATCATTTTCAATGTTTTTCTTATTGCAGCGAAATGTATTTTACTAAATAACTCTGCGAGTTTTCAACATTTTTCGTTCAAACTTGGTCAGATAGTAGAACTAGTCTAATGCAATAAAATTGAAACCAATAAAACAATTTTAGGCAAAATTAACACTCAAAGGTGTTCTGTAACCTTAAGTAATTAGGTAGGCTGTAGTGAAAGACATCAGAGTCAAGCACAGTGCCACAGATCTAATTGGCAGCTGTTGTGGTTTCCCAGCCAATGAACGCATAAGTATGATGGCAAAGCAAATAAATTAAATTAAATAAAATAAAATAAAGTTACGTAGAATGAGATTAGTTCTTGCGTTGGAACGTTTACTCTTTTGAGTCGAATAATTTATTCTCTACTGTAATCCAGGTGATCTTGATACGCGGAAAAGTACTGGCACTAGTTGTCAAATAGAAATCCATTTTATGATTAAAACAACTGAATATCTCCTGTAATATACTTTATTTCGATTCCATATTTTTGTCAGAGCTATAGTTCTCATAACCAAACATAATCACAAAATTTCAACTAGTTTCATAAAGAATAACGAAAGATATAATTGACTGAATACATCAAAATGGATTTCTATTCGGACAACCCTTTCTGAGCGCTGATTGGCTAAAATACGAACACGAGATCACCTGGGCCTAGATAGTGCATCTAATTATTCTGCAATTCAAAAATTGAAGCCGTGATTGCAGTCTCAGGTTGTTCCCATGAAATGAGAAGATTCGTATGTTTTCTATTTCTTAAACAGGGAACTTAAACATTAAGTTAACCCTATTCCAAATACGTTTTTAAACTATTCAAATAATGAAAGTTATTGTTGTTTTTAAGCGTTTATTAGCAAGTGGGAACGACCAACATGGCCGCCATCTATTCAAATGGGGGTAACCGCTGGAATATTCTTGGCTTCAATTTTACTAAGAGA
>CACRXK020001035.1:0-16587 GCA_902702795.2 Paramuricea clavata | reverse complement strand
TCCAGGTGATCTGGATACGCGGAAAAGTACTGGCACTAGTTGTCAAATAGAAATCCACTTTATGATTAAAACAACTGAATATCTCCTGTAATATACTTTATTTCGATTCCATATTTTTGTCAGAGCTATAGTTCTCATAACCAAACATAATTACAAAATTTCAACTAGTTTCATAAAGAATAACGAAAGATATAATTGACTGAATACATCAAAATGGATTTCTATTCGGACAACCCTTTCTGAGCGCTGATTGGCTAAAATACAAACACGAGATCACCTGGATTGAAATTACAAATCCCCAACCCTTACGTCTCTTGCCACAAGTTGTTACAGGTTTGCAAACAAGTTGTTACAAATCTGTTCATAAGCAATCGACAAGTTGTGTTCGCAAGCTGTTAATTTCGTTTGGCGATAATACAGTGGTAATTTGATCTTTAGAATCGATTTCCGACGTTCGCATTGTTTCGATGATTCAAGTTGTTATTTCCGGTTGAACCGCTCGCTAAAAATTTAAATATTCTGAAATAGCAAATTAGAATCTTGAAGATACAAGCTTGAAAATAACACTCTAAATAGTGTTTTGGATTTTGATTCGAACAAGGCTATTACGAAAAATATATGTCGAAAGGGGCCGAAGTTATGTTTGGCGAAAGGTATGGCTTAGTAATAGATTGTTTACATTGTTCGTGAAAATTTAAGTGTGTAATTATTTGATGAAATATCATATCGCTCGAAGGTCGTAAATCGTTATAATGTTTGACATTTTATTAAAATGGAATTAGGCGATATTGTTTCATTAAATAGAACGGTGGTATTTTCATATACTGTACATAGTAGCATACACTGAACCAAAGATACGAACCTCCAAAGTCGTTAGCTTTAAAACAGGACGATATCGCCCAGGACGATATCGTCCTGGTTTAATTATGCGCAAACGAAAAAGAGATAAACGAGAGACAAGTTATTAAATTAAACAAAAACGTTGAAGGGCATATGACTCGAAAATTGACGTTGTTATTTTTTATTCTAATTTGAAAGATCATTGAAAACTGTAGAGTAACTTCCTTGACAGATTTTTGTTTTCTTGCTTCGTTTTGGAGATACTTCATTTTGTATGATATGTAAAGGACCAACTTAGGTCACACATGGATAATGACTTACTTTAAAATGTTATAGAATTTTGTCACTATCAAATAAATTCACTCAAAATGAATGATGAGCACGAGATTTGTCGACAACAACACCCATGTAGGTTTTCTACTGTTTGTGTTTAGTCATATTAAAGATATTAGGCCGTGGGCCAAAATTATTTCACTTCGTGGCAACCCCTTGGGGAATAGATTTTCTGTGATTCAATGCGTAGTACCATGAATACTCGACTTTTTGTGAAGCAAAAAAACTTGCCAAACACCGAGAAATTGGGTGATCAGTGATTATCCCCTATTAAATTGTATTATAGCAAGAAAATGTGAAATTTTGTATTTAATTACAGCAAAAATGACTTGCATCATCAGAAAGCTTACAAAAAACCACATATAAGACATTCAAACAGTTTTTTGATCCTTCAAATAGTCTTCGAGTTATTGCTGTTTTAAATGTGAAAATTGGACCAAAATGTCGCAATTAGGACTGGGTACTAGGTCAAAAACGCGTATTTGACAGCGTATAACTCGAAAACAATTTGAGATATAAAAAAACTGTTTAAATGTTTTATATCCAGTTTTTTGTAAGCTTTCCGGTGATGCTAGTCATTTTTGTTGTAATTGAATACAACATTTCACATTTTTTCGCTGTAATACAATAGTTAATAGAGGATAATCACTGATCACCCATTTTCTCTGTGTTTGGCAAGTTTTTTTGCTTGGGAACTTTTTGTGGTAATTGGGCAACTATGGCACTGTGCATTGAACCACAGAAAATCTATTCCCCAAGGGGTTGCCACGAAATTGCTTTTCCAAGCACTTTTTCGCACAACGGCCCATGGCCTATATGCCTTTAATAAAGTTATAGTAAAGTTAACCGATGTTTCACTCTAGTTATTTTATGTTTACCAAATGCCAATAGTTTTCCGTGCAGGATAGCGTCATCCATGCACTTGGAATATTTCTCGACTTTCGGAAAGCGAATGTTTTTGAGGAACATTAATTTTTCAATTTTTGATCCATTTGTTATAGGAGGATATTAATTTATGGAATCATTATATCATACATCCTTATCTATCATTTGAGAAATGTAACATAAATACAGTCAAGTATATTTTGTTGTTGCATAAATAATCGCGTAATGTATTGTACGGTCAGATTTTCCGTCGGTTTTTACGCACTTTTCAAACATTAAACACTTTGTAAAGTAGTTTATAATATAACATTTATAGTACATGTAGAGAATTTGAACGTGGAAAAATGTGCCCTCCGTTTTCCCACTGATTATTTCTCGTTCTCGCAAACTTCCCACACGTGTTTCTGTAACTGTATAGAAACATAGAAAATGTTTTCTACTTGTTACTGTCGATGCAATAGAAGTGTTGATAAAATATTGCGCCAATTCCTTTCCTCAAGTTGATCAATTCATTTGATAGAAAATTGATCAACTTCCTGTTACTTCTAGATAAGCCAATTAGATTTCGTTTCAGAACCGATTGACCAATAGGAAACGCACAGGAAGTAAAAAGAAATTTGAATACGTATGAATTGATCAATTTGAGGAAATGAATTGATGCAATATTTTATCAACACTTCTATTGCATCGACAGCAAATATTTCACATGCAGAATTATATAAAAATGTCTTTTTAAGCTGGAAACACTTCCAATTAACAGACCAGTTACTTACAGGGTTTCCAGTTTCACCTTTAGCTCCATTGGGACCATCTTTACCAGGGCTACCCTGCAAAATTAAAATAAACACGATTTATAAACTACGTGACTAAAATATCGATCGATAGTAGTTTAATAAATAAAGAGGTTAGAGGTTACATTAATTACGTTAGTTGTAGTAACAAGTTTGGAACAAGCTTGATGGCATTATCAGACTTGTTACAAGGTTGTTCTAACAAGTCTGATGCAGTCACGATATAACAAGAATGTTATAAGGTTGACGACACAAAGATTGTAGCAACATTGTTATATAATGATTGTATCGGACTTGTTGGACAACCTTGCAACGAGTCTGATTATATCCATAAGATTGTTAGAAGTTGTTAACAGCTTGTTCCAAACTTGTTGACAACTTTGGAAAAGCAGTGCGAACACAACTTGTTGACGGCTTGTTGGCAGATTTACTACAAAATGTGAGAATTTTGCGTGTGTACCTTAAATCCCTAGATCATTAGTTGACCACTCTGGACCTAACTATCCACCCGGTAAATAATTGTGATAACAGTTATGGACCTATTCCCTAATGAACAAAATTCTGATCTAGATAAAGTCTAGACAAAAATGTCATCACAGCTTGAAAAAGCGTCTCAAAATTAGTAATATTCCGAAGTTTCGTTGCGAAATGTTGTCAAATGCGGATAATATAGCCCTGCGAAGTTTGCCGTTTTTCAGTAATTCTGTATTACGCACGGGAAATTGATACCGCTTTCTGAAAAAAGGTATCAATTTCCCGCGCGTAATACAAAATGACTGAAAAACGGCAAACTTCGCAGGGCTATATTATACGAATTTTGCAACGAAACTTTGGAATATTACTAATTTTGTGATGCTCTTTCAAGCTGTGATGAAATTTTTGTCCATACTTGTCTAGATCAAAATTTTGTTCATTAGAGAATAGGTCCATTAATAATGTGATACTCACATTTTCGCCGTTTTTGCCATTCCTACCAGGGAGACCACTGGATCCGGTGTTTCCCTAAATCATAAACAAAATGAAAACAACTTTTAATCACTGATCTCACTAAAGCAGAAAATAAGTAATTACTGATGGATTAAAAGTATTTATAACGTATTGCGGTATGGTATGATATGGTATGGTAAGCTGGAATTATGTAATATAATGTGGTCTCCTCACCATAAACCAAATTACCTCACTTTACTCTAAATTCCACATATAAATTCACATGTGAAATAATAGGGAGTTGAATTAACTGCCTGAGATTAACAGGGCGCAGAAGACGAAATATGCTAGTACAAAAATGATTTAAAGGGGCACTCGCGTCAAAATTTTTATTTTCTTAAACGAAAATGCTCTTAAAATTGTATAGTAATTTGTTCTGAAGATTTTTGTTCCTATACTTAGTTCTTGAGACGCTTCATTTTGTTTGTAACCATGTGACGTCATTGACTCAATTACATATATAATGTGATATCAGTAATTGTTGTGTATCTTTGCTATTTTTTATCAAAATGTTAATTTAACCTACATCATTAAGCATACTGTGTTTTTTTTCAAACAAATCCATCAAAAATAGCAAAGATACACAACAATTACTGATATCGCATTATATATGTAATTGAGTCAATGACGTCACATGGTTACAAACAAAATGAAATATCTCAAGAACTGTAAAGACCTTGATATAATTAGGACACAAAGGTGGGAAATTTGTTTCTTTCTGGGAAACTGGGTTTAGGACTCAAAATTTTCTGCAAAATATTACAATATAATATTATATGGAACCGTCTTTTTTACCTCACATGAAGCAATATGTCTTACTTTCTCGACTGATAAGGCATACAAGATAAATCCTGGACTGGTCATAGTAATTACAGTCTTACATGATTAAAAACAAATTTCCAAAAGCAGGCTATATGATTATTTTTATTCCAAAAGCAGGCTACATGATTATTTTCGTTCCGAACCGTTCTGCTGTAATTTAGGTATCGAGTTAGTAGATTCATATGCCATTCAATCATTTCAATAACAGGGTTCGTACTCTCCAAGACCAAAAAAATTCAACGACTTTCAAAGATTTTTTCTGCCTATTTTCAAAGACTTTTCAAAGACATTTGAGAGCAATCAGCCGCAAAAAATTGCGAGTGTAAGCACCATTTTTACCCAGTAATTAGTCCCATCAAATCACATCCTAAAATGCGCATTTTCGTCGATATTTGCGAAAATCTTGATTCAATCTATCTATTTTATTAGCTAGGAAATCGTATAATCAATTCCTCACCAAAGAATTCAAAGACCGCTACGAACCCTGAATAATCAGGTATATTCAGTCAGTGTAATTTTTATAATTAGCTATTAACGCTGTATTAGAACTTACTTGTTCGCCGTCATCTCCATCATTACCCCTCTCACCAGCGTTACCTGAATCACCCTAAAAGTAGAAAACTACAGATAAGAAAACCCCAGAAATAAATAAATTCACTTAATTTGCAGCGGGTTGACAGATCAGTTTTAAAATGTTCGTCGTAGATACACTATAGAGATTTTGTAGGCGAACGAGTGAACTCGAACTGAAAATTTCTCATCGTATAAGGAACAAATAAACCGCATTTGGTATAGGTGTAGTAGTAGTACGATTTCAAGTGCAATTTTGAAAAATATGCGAAATAAATCATTTACTCACTCACTCATTTGAAAGACACAACAACTTGATACAAGTTTTCATACTGGTACAAGTCATCATGGAAATTAATTCGTAGACAAAACAATAATTTCCCAAATGTCCCTCCCCCCCTCTCCCCTATACAATGTTGATGTGTGCATGAGTTCACTGCCAAAGGTTTATGTTATGATCAACAATGTGTTTGGGTTGGAGGGCTATTTTGGCAGTGGATCTCTCTCCTCCGCAGAGGTTTCAATGAGCTTTACATGGCGTTTACCGTATCGAACCGCTGTGTGGAAGACGCGCAGGCGAAGAAACCTCTGCGGAGGAGAGAGGCAGTGGATATTAACGTCTTTAACAACTTCAATCCAACAATGCTAAATATCTATGCTTTTTATAAGAAGCAGCCCTTATGTTTAAGTCCCGTGGGATTGCTTGAACGCCACCTATATTATTAAGCAATAAATCTGTTTTCCCTGGCACAAGATATCGCAGAAGACGGATTTGCAAACACTGCACTTTTTGTTAATATAACAAACAAAGACATTGAAATTATACAATTGTGATTATTTAATGATATCTTTTCCGTCTTTTCGTGTTTTATGTTTGAATTCACGTTTATGTAGGAGTTATATTTCAAGCTTTCCTTGGAATTTCGAGATTTCCCGACTCAAAACAACTTTTCTTGTTGCTTCCAAGTTTTTTTATAATATTTAATTTTAACTTCTGTCTACGCATTTGACATGATGGCAATGTTTTCATTTATTTTATATACGTTTTAACAAAATCAAAATATTTTGTGTGCATTTTATTGAAAATATCTAAATTTTGGACATTTTGGTCTTGTTTCCGCCTTATAGAGTATAACGCTAGCGAATTATAGTCCAAACTTACCGGTGAACCTGGTGGGCCACTGCTGCCTTGTTGTCCCTTGGGTCCAGGAAGGCCCTGAAACACAATATATGTATAGGTTATCAGTGACAAAAAACGATATCAGTGACATCTTTGCTTCTTTTATCTAGTTCTTAGTAGAATTTTGGAAATGTACCAAGCAAGGTATTTCTGTCATTATTTGTTGATTCACATATAACTTTCACTTCTTTTGAATTTTCATCGTATAATCAGGTAGACTGAATAGGTTGGGTAACATAGTGCACCCACAGTAACTCAAACTTTTGACTAATTTTAATTACTCAAATTTATGAGCAAATTTATTGGGTGCACTATTTTAGGGTAAGGTAAGGTAAGGCAAAGCAAGGTAAGGCAAAGCAAGGCAAGGCAAGGCAAGGCAAGGCAAGGCAAGGCAAGGCAAGGCAAGGCAAGGCAAGGCAAGGCAAGGCAAGGCAAGGCAAGGCAAGGCAAGGCAATGCAATGCAATGTAATGTAATGTAATGCAATGCAATGCAATGCAAGGCAAGGCAAGGCAAGGCAATGCAATGCAATGTAATGTAATGTAATGTAATGTAATGTAATGTAATGTAATGCAATGCAATGTAAGGCAATGCAGGGTTTATTTTAACGTGCAGTTCTACACAAAATGTGCAATTCTAAACCCATTTGTGCAGTTCTTAAAACACAAATGTGCAGTCAACTAACTAACAAAAATAGCCTTAATTAAAACAGTCTTCTCATTTACTCGTTACCCTTGTGGATGCTCCAGAAAATTCTAGAAATGCTGTCATTAATTAAGCATCAAAATATAAAGTTCTCTGGGGGAGGACTCCAGACCCTTCTATTTTCCTCACAAATCACTTACGTGCTGGGGTAATGGAAGCGAAAGCTAATATTGGGGCGAGCGAAGCTCCCCAAAAGAGATTAGGGTGGGAGAACCTAATATTCTTTGCTAACTAAAATGCAAATTTAAGATTCTTATATATTGAGTATCCATGATTCTCAGTTACATGTTTTGAAACAGTTTTTGTGAGTGGTTGGGTAAAACAAATCTTTGCTAGAAATTAAGAGCCTCTAGATTCAAATTATTTTGGGGAACACCCCCTAGCTCCCGCACCCAAAATCGAGTTTGTCTGGCCATTCTCCAATTCTCCCACCCAACCACACCATTATTCTATCACCTATATGCAGGTAAAAACCCTTCGACTCCCCCCCCCCCCGTTAAACACCCGTTGCCTTCGTAACATACCTATATGTGCAGTTCTAAATTTTTCTTAAAATAAACCCCGAGGCAAGGCAAGGTAAGGTAAGGTAAGGTAAGGTAAGGTAAGGTAAGGTAAGGTAAGGTAAGGTAAGGTAATGCAATGTATAATGCAATGTATAATGCAATGTATAATGCAATGTATAAGGTAATGTATAAGGTAATGTACAAGGTAATGTACAAGGTAAGGTATAAGGTAATGTATAAGGTAAGGTATAAGGTAAGGTATAAGGTAAGGTATAAGGTAAAGTATAAGGTAAGGTATAAGGTAAGGTATAAGGTAAGGTATAAGGTAAGGTATAAGGTAAGGTATAAGGTAAGGCAAAGTAATGGTAATGCAAGGCAAGGCAAGGCAAGGCACGGCAAGGCAAGGCAAGATAAGGCGACGCAACAGTAAATTAAGAAAGTATAAAATAAAGCAATATAGACTAAAGCAAAGTAAAGTAAATTAAGTAAACTACGTGAAGGGCAAAATTAGGCAAACAAATTACCTGAATAATTTATTTACAAGAGACATGCGCATGCAGTATAATTACAATTTCACACGCTATTTTGAACTACAACAGTCAATACTCACGGTGTCCCCAACGTCGCCAGGAGCGCCAACGTCGCCAACGGGTCCCATAGATCCCTGAAAAATAAAAACAAAAATTAGTTCTCAAGTATAAATAAGTGCAGGAAACACTGTAATAAGGTTCGAGAAGAATTAATCTCAAAAAGATTAATAATTTATGAGGAAATCCTGAAAACTAGTCCTGGATAGAGTATTATAATTAGAAAGATTTTATAATCTGTCATATAGTTTACAACTCGAATTGTTAGGTGTTGAAAATGACTTTGCTGTCAGTTAAATGTTTTCGTCCACGAACTTTGAAAAATATAGCTTGCAATATCTCTTCTAACAAGTTTTAGAACGTTTTAGAGGTGATCTACAGTCCGTATGTAAACAAAGCCTTTGTTTACATTTTTGTGTCCAAAATATTGAGCTTTATTCGACAACTATTTATATTTTCAAGCTTCTAGAGTATAATAAATGATCAAGAAACAACAATTAGGCTTTTCAAGAACTCAAAACATAGTTAAACTGTTTGTATCATAAAAAGTGGGCTCATTTGTGCACATGCGCAGATCGGACTGTAGATCACCTTTAAAGTGCATATGACATGAAATTTCTTATTTTCTTAAACGAAAGAACTCTTTAAGCTGTAGTGTAACTTATTTTTCAGTTTCTTGTTTTCATGGTTTGTTCCAGAGATATTTCAAATTGTTTGATATGTAAATGAGTGTGAATATGTCCGCTAATTTATGACGTCACGTTGGTTGCAAGCTCAACTTACACTGGTTATAAATCTATTAACTCTAAAAATTGTAGATATCTGTTCACGTTTTTCTACAGTGTTTCATCACATTTACCAGTGAGTGAAGTTTGAAATTATCATCTTGGATGATAGCAGTGATATTCAATCATTTTGAAGAGCTTGCAACCAATATGACGTCATAAATTAGCAGACATATTCACACTCATTTACATATCAAAGAAATTGAAATATCTCGGGAACAAACCATAAAAACAAGAAACTAAAAATAAGTTACACTACAGCTTAAAGAGTTCTTTCATTTAAGAAAATAAGAAAATGTAATGTATAATGAGACTTGTGGCAGCCATATTGTGACTCATTAATTATTCACGCACATTTAACATCAAAGTAATGTTGTTTTATCAAGATATGATGGTCTGGAAACTAAGAAGTGTTTGTTGCATGTTTTTGTCTGAGTTTATGTTAATATGTGCACGGTCAAATTCTGAAACACGTTCGAGATTTTCAAAAAAAAAGTTTAAAAAAGCAAAAAAAATTTAAAAAGTTAGATTTTCAAAAAAGATTAAAGAAATTTATTGCGTGCACTATTTGAATATTATTATACTATTATTACTTTTTTTATACTATTTTTTGTGCACTATTTTAATTAAATTAACCTTTTGTATATATCCTTGAGAAATAAAAATGAGTAATAAGTTAAGGTTAATAAAGTTAGATTAGGGTTAGGGGATAGTGGTTAGAGGTTAGGTGCCGAGAATTTATCATATTGATAAATTCGGATTTGTTTAAGAATTTACTCATATAATAAATTCAAAGATGGAGCTCATGCTGGCACGGCCACGGTGATGGAGCTCATTGTATTTTCGTATAAATAAGTAACCGTCCAATTGGGATAGCTGAGATGAAACGTGCAGCCACGATGAATAATATTTAATGAAGTTGAGACAAAGGATTTGTGCACGACTGTACGGTGAGGTACAGTTCAACATCAAACAAAGGTCTTCTATTTTGTGGCTTTGAAGTTTGCCGGGATTCCAGACCATCGTATCTTAATAGACTATGAGTCTATGTTTAGTTCTAGTTTAGTGTTAGTTTAAACCACTAATTTATTTTTAGTTTTGTTCTAGTTTGAAAGAAGAATTTCAATTTAGTTTTAGACTTTTAGTTTAGTTCTATAGTTTGGAACAATAATTTTAATGTGTTGGTGTTGTGTACTCAGGTGAATATGATATTTGTGATGTTACTCTGAGTTGTATGTCCACACCCGGCGAGCTTGAAAAATATGCCCGGCAATGATATTTCGGAACAGAATCTAGTTCCTTCGATACCAATGTAATCTAGTGATATGATTTTTTCTGTGTTGGTGTTGTGTACTCAGGTGAATATGATATTTGTGATGTTACTCTGAGTGTATGTCCACACCGGGCGAGCTTGAAAAATATGCCCGGCCACGGCCTTTGGAATACAAGCTAGCCCGGTGTGGACATACACTCAGAGTAACATCACAAATATTAAAACAATTTTAATTTAGTTTTAGTTTAGCCTAGTTTGGAACAGTGATTTCAATTTAGTCTTAAAAATACGAAAGAATCTAAGTAATCAAGTTTCCAAACTATTTTGTCGATGTGATTAGTTTTAGCCGTGAAAATCGAATCTAAAGTTTATAGTGAAAATCAGGACAAATCTTTATCCGATTTACAAACATTGTCGTTGATTAAACATTCTTTCTTTTGGATTTTCTTCACGAATTTTTTGATGAGTTTTTAATCAAAATATATGCTCGGTTACGGTCTGTTTTAGTCCGAGTTGTAAATATTTAGTTTTTGTTTACTTCAGTTCACAGAGGATAAAAATAATTTTAGTCTTGTTTAGTTTTAGTCGCTGATCTGTATTTTGTTTTAGCTAAAGTTTAGTTCTAGTATTTATCTCTAAAATTACTTTAGTTCTAGTTTAGTTTTCAGCGGACTAAATTATTTTGGCAGGACTAATATGGGGTTTTAGCTTTAGTTCTAGTTGACTGAAACAACACAAAATCAAAGAGAGGCCATTGTGACCAATTTCTATCTAGACAATGCGTGTCCGTTCCTAATAATGGTGGGTCAGCTTTTCGATATTTACATTGATAGCTCGGTGAGCAATCCAAACGACCCTAATTTTACTTTAAATGAAAACTGTACGTAGCTAGATATTCTGAGAGTCTTCGGAAGTTGGAACACCTACTTCCCTGCTCCACGTTTGTGTTGAAACAATTATGTCGTGGCATAAATAATTGTTGGCTTCAGTATTCAAATACTCCGTACGCGTTCTGGATTACGAGGCCCTCACGCAACGCCTCCAACAATCGACCATGTAAGACGTTTCTCAATCGGCAGACAAAGTTAAGAGGTATGTTTACAATTCAAAACCGTCTCCGACCGTGGGTTGAAGATTTTTATAAACTCAGCTTACCACGTTGCCTCGAGCGCCAGTTTGTCCAGGTTGACCATCTACGCCATCAGCTCCCTGCAAATAAAAGTTAATGCAACATGTTATGGCATGGTGGACAACGAGATTTTCAAAATGAAAAAACAACGGGAGATTCCGATGACTGAATCGTAACTGGATGACATTGTCAAGCCCGGATTTTCAGGTGGAAATGGTGGGGGAGGTGAATGTTAGGTTTATAATATGTACAATGTTAGGTTTATAATGTACCACCAGAAGTCAACTACACACGTAAAAATCTCACAACTTGTCAACAAGATGTGTTCGCAACAGGCTTGTAGCAAGCTTGTGAACAATTTGTAACAATGCTGTTATTTTATCAAGTTGCTACAAGCTTGTCATTCACAACTTGTTGACAAGTTGCTGAATTGCAGGACGATAACAAGTTGTTGGAACAACTTGTAACAAGTCTGTTGAGTTCAAAAACCTTGCAGCAGGTTGTCAACAAGCCGTTGACAACTTGTCAACAAGCTGGGAACAAGCAGTGCGAACACATCCTGTTCACAAGTTGTTGGAACAGCATTGCTACAAGTCTGCTGCAGATTTGTTGCAACTTGTGCGTTTTTACATGTGTGATGCATGTCTGGGTTCGCAGACTAAAGAGGTCCCGATAAATATTGAGCATATACTCCGGGAGGTGAATCGCGCAATTTGATTGGTTACACAGCTCCGGACATCCTTGATTTAAACCTGTTTTCCACTTCAGCGTACCGTAGCATTTTCTTTTGTGTCGAAGTCATTAGTTCTACACTACCGCTCAGGGAACAAAGAAATACGCTACGTTGCGGTAAGATTAAAGCGGAAAACCGACGTTGGAACAGCATTGCTACAAGTCTGCTGCAGATTTGTTGCAACTTGTGCGTTTTTACGTGTGTACGTGACGTGTGCATGTACTGTACATATGTATCAGTGAGCCTATATCAATTATGACTGTACAACTCATCCAATTTTGCCAATCATTACCATTACTACAAAGTTTCTTTCAAAACATTGAATTAGGGTACTTGACACAGAGTTGAATGGCTAGCAGTGTTTCAATTTTACAGAAAACCTTCCTTGCAAAGTGTAGACAATAAGCAACACATAAAAATTTGTCACATTTTCACTAATTTGATCTATCATTTAACCTTTCCCAAGGGGAGGTGCAGGACCTCTCAGGCGTGGTCGCCTCGAATTCAGGCCATGACTATTACTGTATTAGGCCAGATGTAAATGTTATGTGTGGGCCCATTCACAAGGTTGTATATGTTTGTATCTGGATGGATAGATTTATATAAATGAGCGTACTTACAGAAGCACCTGGTGCACCATCAGCACCACGACCACCAGCTGGACCTTGTTCACCCTATTAAAAAGAAACAACAAGAATTTATTTATATAAAGTATTAGATTATTATTTTGGGTAGCATCGAGTGGACTGGATGGATAGAAGACACTTTCTGTCGAGTGGATTTCACAGGCTAACAGTACTATAACAGTTTAATTAAAGACAAGTTACACTTTTCAGCAGTGATCACAGTTATAGTCACAGCTGTTACTGCATTACCGATCATGATGAACTTAACTAGCTCTTAGGGTATTCGTAGGACTTATTTTATGTAAAATCAGATTTCTTTCAATTCTATTTCCATCATTAGTTAATACTTACAGGAGCTCCAGGTTTGCCAGCATTACCGAGTGGACCACGTTGGCCAGATGGACCCTAACAAGGGAAAGAAAATATTTTCAAAGTTGTGGTACTGTTGTGAAACTCATTAAGAATTCATGAAGAAAACACAAAAGAAATCATGAGCGTGAAGGAGTTTGTATATCGGATACAGAAATCATGCTGATTTACATAAACTTAATAATGGAACTTGCATAAACTTTAAGTTTAATTTTCTCACCAAACATCACTTATTTATTTAAAGTAAATTGTTGAAGAATACGAATGTTCTCATCGAGACGTTTCACAAGCTATATAAAAGCCAGTTTACACTTGAAATTTTAGCTGCGATTAAGTGAATAGTGAACTTTATTTAGGCACGATGGCCTGTCTTCGAAAATAAGATGATCTTCCCAGGCGCCGTGACATTTGAATTATTTACAATATTTAGAAAGAGAATGAGAAATTAAAGCTATATACATAACAAATTAATTATACAGTTTATTTTTGAATATTTTTAGGGAAGTGGAATTCCTAGTTTCAATTGGTATTGAATCATACCACTGCTCCATTATATTTGAGACTATTTTTCGAAAAATTGGTGTTTGGTTTAGGGATAATAAAATTGTAGTCATGATCTCGTGTACCATGAATGTGAATTAAATTCGCTCGATTAAATGGCTGTGAAAGATAAGATAGGCCTAACCTAATACATTGAACATTGGACAAGATTTTTGTTTCATTCACCTATCTTCTAGTGTCGGCCAATTCAACTTATTTAAAATTTGGGAAGAGCGTATATCATAGTTGCTCCTAGTAATTATTCGAGCTGCTCGATTCTGTAATATTTGAAGCTTACTGATCCCGTAAACCTTTTCTGCAATTATCCCACACAGAACTATACACTAATCAAAATGGGGGAGAATGATAGACGAGTATATTGTCAACTATAGCGTGTTAATTGGCATCAGATCACGTTTTCGTCTTAACATTCCTAGGACTCTGGATACTTTTTTGGATATATAGTTTACGTGCTCTTCCCACGATAAATTTTCATCAATCATAAGCCCTAGGGATTTTGTTACAACTACTCGCTTTAAGCGGTGTCCTCCGATAAATATCTTAGGATCTGATGTCAACTTATTTATTCGGACTTTGGAGCCAATTAACATATACTCGCTCTTTAAGATGTTTAATACATCCAAGATATCTAGATCTTTATATATAAGTACGTTTTCAACTTTATTAATATTTGTATGATAAGCAGTTATATTTGTATCATCAGAATACATATTAGGGATGGATTCAGACAAGCAGCCAGGCAAATCATTGATGTATATCTATATCAAATTTTTCGTGCGGCTTTCTTCGTCTGATGGATGTGAAAGAGTAGATATGTTATGAATGTTCTGAGTATATCTACCATTTCATCTGAACATTCATAACTCATGCACTCGTTCACATCCATCAGAAGAAGAAAATCGAACTAGAAATCGTAGCAAAAGTGTAAATGGGCCTTAAAGCATTCATGTCCGTGCTGTATCAGACATACAACGTCTTGCCTTCGTTCTTTAGTTTGTATTTCTGATACAACACGGCCGCTCATGCTTTATCTATTACTAAAAGACAGACCACTATACAACACAAATGCTTACTCGTGTCAGAGACGTTTACAAACCAAACATATAGGGTCACAAATGTTAGTGTTATTAACTTATGATTACGATAAGGTCAGGATTTAAATTATAAGGTTATCTCCATTTTTCTTTGAGACCAATTTTTGGCATGGGTATGTCGCCGAATCCCGCAGTTGCCTCTGCTGATCCTAACGTAAACGCTATAATCCGAAGCCTATAATCTTAACCATAATTTTTGTGATGGGATGGTAATATGAAAAGTTTACGGCTAAATGTTTAAGCATAGACAAAAAATCATTAAAGTTCTTACCTTCACGCCTGGGCTTCCCTGGGTACCTGGAAGACCTCGAGCACCATCAGGACCCTAAGAATAATGAAAACAACTTTAGAATAAAACATGAGGAAATTATACATGCGTGCTTGGTTTGTCGGCTCAACCTCTAAAGCACGATTTACGTTTGCTTTGTTTTGAGTTGCGGTTAACAGACCTGGAAATAGTGGTGGATCCTGGGAACGATGTTCCTAGAAAATTTTTTGATTGCTAGAAAGGATTTTCAATTTTCTTTGGCGGAAAGTTTTGAAATTTCTTTAAAAAAATTTATCCATAAAAATCAACAAAAACGTTAAAAATTTCCCAGTTTATAAACTTAAAGGGATATGGCAATATAAATTAAGTTTTTCTTATTTGAAAGAACATTTAAAATGATATATAAACTTCCTTTACAATTATTCCGTATGTTGCTGGATTTTCGAAATAAATCAACCTTTTTGATCAAAAGCAGCGTGCATTCCGCCATGTCATTACCAATATGCAACTCTTTTTAGTGCTTAACAGCTCACAACATTTTAAGAAACTTTTCGAAGAAATTTAGTCCCACATGAAGACGTTTTAACAAGTTTACCATGCTTTTGACGTCATCAAAAACTCAATTAATTAGGTCAATTATAATAGCAAGATGGCGGACTGCATACTGTTTTTGGTCATAATATTTCGAAAACCAAGAAAGGTACGAAAAAGTTGTGAAGGGTCTTCATATATAACTTTAAAAGTTCTTTCAAATAGACAAACATAATTTTTATTGCCATTCCCTTTAAAGAAAATTTCTTAGAACTGAAAACGCTGATATAAGTGATATCACCTGATGCATAAATCGGTCTCAAAAAAGGGTTTTTTTCTTGATCACACACAAAAATGTTCTTCAAATTTATTTTAATGGAAACACGAATATGTGTCAATATTGCTTGCTGCATGAAGTAATGGAGAACATATCAAAAGCGAGCTGCACATCCCTTTAACACACGACATGTTTTTGTCACATATAGACAAAAGCTACACAATATACTTACAACTAAACCAGCATCACCGTCGGGTCCCGTTGGACCAGCTGGTCCTTGTTCACCCTAAAACAGATAACAACAAACTCGTTTACCATTCCGCCAGATTCGATACAGCTCGAATACTTAATGCGATTGATTAAGTTTGAGACAAGAGTACTACAGTCGGGTGATATTAAAAGAAATCATATCATGCATGATTATCGTCCAGAAAATTAGTACGATACCGTAAACCTCCGACTATAAGCCCTGGGCTTATATACTTTCGTAAGCGATTTTTGATGGGCTTATACATGGACGATCTTTTGTGTTAGTAATAAACAAGTCAGACATAAACATGTCAGTCATAAACAGGGAAACAAACGTGTATTCAGCAGCGATTACTGGGCTTATATTAATTGGGGGACTTGTATTCGGGGGGCTTATATTCGGGTGGGCTAATATTCGGGGGGGGGGGCTTATATTTGGAATGAGGTGAGCGTTAGTACATGTGGTGGGCTTATACACGGGGGCTTATAG
>CACRXK020001034.1:0-52984 GCA_902702795.2 Paramuricea clavata | reverse complement strand
AGCTCTAACCAACTGAGCTACAGAGAGACAGTTGTCGAGCTCTAACCAACTGAGCTACAGAGGCCAGTTATCGAGCTCTAACCAACTGAGCTACAGAGGCCAGTTATCGAGCTCTAACCAACTGAGCTACGGAGAGACAGTTGTCGAGCTCTAACCAACTGAGCTACAGAGGCCAGTTATCGAGCTCTAACCAACTGAGCTACGGAGAGACAGTTGTCGAGCTCTAACCAACTGAGCTACAGAGAGACAGTTGTCGAGCTCTAACCAACTGAGCTACAGAGAGACAGTTGTCGAGCTCTAACCAACTGAGCTACAGAGGCCAGTTGTCGAGCTCTAACCAACTGAGCTACAGAGGCCAGTTATCGAGCTCTAACCACAAGTTCATGTATATATGTATGGTGGGTGCATGATGGCAGTATTATAGGTATATGGCTAAATATTGAGATGTTTTGGGGAATCTCCGAGCGGAAGATTATTGATAAATTAAGTTCAAGAAACGGGTCATGATTCATTCTCAAGGCTATATATGCGACCAAAGTTTTCTGTAATTCTGTAGGCAATACGAAGAATAGAATATTTTTCTCTCCTTGTGGGAATATGATGCTTCTAATGATGGGCTTTGAAAAATTGTTCTTGTGGCAGAAAATTGAGAAGCATGATTCAGGTAATCATTCTCAGAGAATAGGCAATTCCAGCTATAGACGAAATTTTGATCTAGGCAAGAATATGTAAATTTTGATCTAGGCAAGAATATGTAAATTTTGATCTAGGCAAGAATATGTAAATTTTGATCTATGCAAGAATATGTAAATTTTGATCTAGGCAAGAATATGTAAATTTTGATCTATGCAAGAATATGTAAATTTTGATCTATGCAAGAATATGTAAATTTTGATCTATGCAAGAATATGTAAATTTTGATCTAGGCAAGAATATGTAAATTTTGATCTAGGCAAGAATATGTAAATTTTGATCTAGGCAAGAATATGTAAATTTTGATCTAGGCAAGAATATGTAAATTTTGATCTAGGCAAGAATATGTAAATTTTGATCTAGGCAAGAATATGTAAATTTTGATCTAGGCAAGAATATGTAAATTTTGATCTAGGCAAGAATATGTAAATTTTGATCTAGGCAAGAATGTTGTAAAATGAGGACAATATAGCCCTGTGAAGTTCGCAAATTTATTTTTGTATAGATTTGTATTACGCGCGTGAAAAATAACCATTTTTGAGCCGAAAGTGGTTATTTTTCCCGCGCGTAATACAAATCTATACAAAATTTGCGAACTTTACAGGGCTATATTTTCCCCATTTTGCAACACTTCGCAACCAAACTTTGCAATTTTACTAATTTTGACATGCTTTAGTCTATAGCTGCAATTGCCTATTATTTATTAAATATATTTTAATTGTAATTCTAATACATACTGGTTCCATTCCAGCTTCATTTCTTGTAAATCCAGATTTAATTTGGCAACATTTGCATTTACTGTAACGAGAGCAGGTAAATATATTGTTCATTCCATAGATGATTCTCACAACATTGTCGGAACGTGGAGTCAAGTACATCATGGTGAATATCCTTTACCTGATCAATCCAATAAAGAAGCAACTGTAGATGGAGTGTTTTATTCAGACGAGGTAAGAGGTGTACATGCTAGGAACATCTTGTTCTGGTTGGACTGCAATGCATTAGAGAACGCAGTCCTGGAGCCGGTTGTATAAAACTCTTAACTACTTTTCAACTACCTGATTTGTTGTTAAATTTATCGACACTGCAGAGAACAACGAATTTTTCGTTGTATCGAACGGGATTCGGACTCGCATCTTTGGGTATCTAGACTGCCGTTCTATACCCTTTCGTGTCAACGGGCATTGCTAGCGAGTCTTATCCAATTAAAGACTCGCTACCAATAAGACTCGCTGCCAATCCCCGTTAATTCGACAGTGTCAGAATGATATGAAACTATTTTTTCATATCTCTGAGGATGATGAAACGTTTACCCTGAAGTCGTTTCGGGTTTAATGTCACGTTTACTTAGTAGTACAATAATGATGTTGTCAACTGTTTCTAACATATTTTAATTCAATCGCAGGTTGTTGGTAGATGTGGTGCATTTTCGTATGTGTTCAACAAAGGAACAGAACTTGCTATTACCACTTTGATTGTTCAATCATGTGATGAGAGGAATGTTTCTAATCTGGCACATAATATTCCAAACCAAGATGAAGAAACGACTTCCCGTGAAGGTATTAACTCTCATTAATGTGTAAGTGAAGATGAAGTTCAGCGGTTACCTTCATCTTTGTTTATATTACCTTCTAGCTTAATTACAATACAAAATTATTTCTAAATTAATCCTTTAAATTAAACTTTTAATTTAAAGCCAAGTTTTAATAAGCAAGCCTAGTTACTATAAGTTCTGTAAATATTGAATACGGTATCAGCTAAAGCCCCGCTCAAATGAGAATGAGAGTATTATTAACAAAATAAAGGTTTGATTAGTGTTCCAACTATGTCTTACAGTCGATTTCACGAAACTTTGACCACAAATGTTCCGAACTTCGTTGCGATTGATTGGCTTCTTTTACTTCAGGGACCAATCAGGGACTTGGTTTACAACTTGGCTTGTGAATTCCAATATGAACTTCCGAACTTCGCAACGAAGTTCGGAACATTTGTGGTCAAAGTTTCGTGAAATCAACTTAAACGTACTTAAATAGAATACGTAGTAGTGTTGGAAAGCATTAAGAACAGCTAACCAAGATCGCGTCATTGCCAACTCTCATGCACCCCCATCCTCGTTTGATCCGGGCCGCACCAATAACACTACATTATTATACACTCATTCTTCTATGCTACGATTACCCGCTTCCTTCGTGAGGGAAGGAATTGGTGGCTGTTCGAGATGCATCAGTATGAATAATCAAGCACCATCACCAGCATAGGGATTACTGTAATCCTTGTTCAACCAATGGCTCCTCCCCCATTTATCTATTCAGCAAAGAACATGCTACATGTGACACATGCTACATATGACACATAACAGATGGCAGGTACTATAGTGGCTTTATACAGATAATAAAATACGAACAAACACATTAAAACTATATAAACTAATGACAACACGATATTTTACAGGACAGGTTACGAGACTTGTCACAAGACAAACATATAGATTTCCATGTTCTTGGATCATAAATTAAGCTAATTACCGAAATAATCATCAGGGTAACCTCGCCAATCTTCGATATTATTACCGCAGATGCTTCCTCTCGCCCTGAAAAAGGGTCTTCTTTTCGTATCAAAACATGCATGTTGTTCAAAGCTCATCCAATAGTGGGGTGTATTTTAAGGGTGAAACCTTCAAAACAAACTGTAAATTATGTCAAAAATCCATTAATCATGAAACTTTAGGCTAATTTTTGGGTGGTCTGAATTTCTCTGGGGATATGCACCCTCTCATAATCTCCACCTACTGTATGTAGTCATTGACTCATTCAAATCTCCTAGGTTAAGCACCGTACCTAGAGTATTTACCAAAACCGTGGATGCTTTCTTTCGACGAAAAAGTGTTTTGTTTTCGTGTCAAACAAAACGTCAAACTATTATTAGCTAATTGTCAGGTGCAGCCAGGGGAATTAGCAGAATGCCAATACTCGATAATACTGGCTTAATATACCAGAGTGAGTATACCTAAAACTCCAGACTACGTATGCCTGCCTGCAGAGTATTTAATCTTCGGTAAATGTAGGATACTTTAAAGATACCCGTATTTCAACATATTTTAACAACAAAATATACTGTATACCAAAAGTAAAATGGTCTAAATACCAAAACGCACACCTGAAACCCCTGACTGGGGCTGAATTGTATCTTATCAAAATCTACATTTTACTGTGTAGTTGTTGAGAATGTGAAATGTTCTATCAAGTGGAAATCGATCACTCGTCCGCTGTACGGTATTACATCTGCCACAAGATTGGTGAAGGGAAGATTTGTGTATGTATGTCGTTATTCACCAGATGGTCAGATGCTTGCGATTGTGCTCAATCAAAAACTTGCCAAGAATACGAGGTTGTTGTTTTGTTCAACACTACATTCAACATCGTGTATTGTCGACATGAAATGTTGTGGTGGCTCCGACCTGTCGTCTGGAAGGTGTGTAACCTGGCCTCCTGTAGACCCGCAAGGTAGAAATGAGAAGTCTTCATAAGTTTTAACCGAAAGGCACGGCGGTGCCCTGTGGAGATACAGCCTGGGTGGCAGACTGTCGCCCGCGGTGGAACGTCTTTGCCTCGCCCGCCTTTTAGGTGTTCCACCGCGGGCTGACCATTTTCCATGCAGGCTACCTCCAAAGGGCACCGGCTAGACTTGCTACAAGCCGACACGTATTATTTAGCTGTGTGGCTGAGCTCATATTTCGCAGGTTAAAGTGCGGATTTTAGTGCGTTTTATTCTCCTTACAATGCAAGTCGAGTTGTAGCAAGCCTAGATACCACCATGCATTTGAATTAAAAATAGTGAAGGCATCTCTCTACATTGTGGGTGTACTGTAGGGACACAAGGAAGGGGAAGAATTTGCTTAATTTGTGCATTCACAATGATCTAACACCCATGAGAGCCTGATAGTGTTTCAGCAGATTTTCACAATCTTGATGGGTTTTGAGATGTCAGAAACTGACAGTTTCACTTTGTAGTGCTCAATAATGAGGCGGATATATTTTGGCAACGAATTCGTATCATCAAAAATTATATACGGAGTATCCGCCACTGGTACTGTTCAATGATATAAATTATTAATCGTCCCAATTCCCTTTAAAATAAGAAAAACATTTGTACCCCGCCACCCCCCAGTTTTTAAGGAATTCACTCAAATTTCACATGCATACAACCTATTTTCATATATTGTGTCATTACATTTACTGTATTTGGAATTTTTTGTTTGCATCAGAACATGGTGGGTTAGTGACCTTGTCTGGACAACAGACAGTTTGTTACTGATTGGTATTACTCGTAATGGTGCGTTGTTTATCACAACAAAAGTTGGCGAACCTATCAAGCTCATCACAACAGGTTATGGTATGGATCTAGGACCCAGTCTCTTTCTCTCGCTTCATCCACGTATTAGTGTAAAGTAAGTACACTATATAGCTAGTATGTATATCTGAAGTATTTAATGATGTGGGACTGCTTCTATAAAATGTTTAATTACTTTTTAACTATCTGTTTTGTTGTTAAATAAGAGTTAATTTTAAACTTCGCGATTCTGATTGATAAACGTTTGCATGCACGAAATGTGGTAACTTTAACCACTTTCTATAAAACGTATCCCAGATCTGTGTCGGTTTGTGATTGGTTGGTCATAACAATAGAAGACAATGAACTGTGACGGGAACCACTGATATGTTAATAAAATATAAAACAACGGTAACTCTGAAAAATTATAAACATTTAATATCCAATGAATATTAAAATGTTTATTTTCGAAGATACCGTTGTTTTATATTTCATTAAACTGTAGAAGTCACATTTCGAAAGAAGGAATCATAAACAATGATCAGTTTTGTTTCAGAAAGCCAGTCACAAAACATGTTCATATTTGGTACGTCCTGACCGCCAGATCTTCAACATGATTGCGTACACCACATGACCATTTTCATGCACGTATCCGGGACTGTTCAGTTACGATTGTCCTTGGCGCTGAAATGTCTTGATTCAATAAGAAGACTGTTTTTAATTTTAGGTCTTTCCAGGAAAACATTCCACCTGATAATTCCGAGATATCGTCTGGTTCGGAGAGAGATATTTTCCATCAGAAGTTTTCTGTTGCTGTTCATTCCAGCCAACCCCTCGTGCTCTGTTCTGATGGTTATATGGTGACTATATTTCACTTTAATTCAAAGCCTGATTATAGCAAACTGATTACAGACCTGACCAAGGATGTTTCATGTTTTCTGCCAAGTGATGCTACTTCACAGGAATTAGAACAGACATCTGGAAATTTGACTGGTCACGGCGTGTCCGCAGTTACTCCATTTATGGCGAAATTTGGAAATGATGTGGGTGAATACAGTTCACCTGGAAGCACCTTGTCAGAAACAGCGACAGGTATGCTAAATATTTATAATGTTTGTAAACTAAAGGCCAAGAGGGAAAACATTGTTTCTAACCATGTACGTTGGTGTATAAACCAGGAAACGTTTGGCAGAAGTACTTTACTTGTAATGAGTAAACATCGAGATTTTATATAATTTTATATATATATACTTTATTTAACGACGCTAGCCCCGACAACTATGAAAGTTGATTTCCACGGGGGGCGTCCATATAAAAGATAGTTACAGAGAATATAAAAAGGAAGGAAACTAAGTCTACTACTATATGTACATTATCAAAAGCTATAATCCACGATGGTGTGTCCCAGAATAAATATATGATTAACTGAATCCAGACTCGGTTATTAACATCATAAATTTTGTTTTATACAACTTTTAAATAAATAAGTTGATTGAGCTTGCTTAGCTTCAAGCGGAAGGTTATTCCAAAGATAAGCACCGCTATATTTAAAGCTTCTTTTGAGAAATTCTCTGTTTGGCTTTGGAAGGGTCATCTTGCTTGATATAATTAACAATTGATGGGTTTTGAAGATCTCGAGCGGAAGATTGTAATTTTTCGAAATTTCTATCTACACAAACCCTTCATCTGTTAAATAAATTCTATCAAGCGAGATATCTCAAAATCTCGATATTCACCCATACCTTATAATGGCATCACCCAGTATATATTCATGAACTTGTGGTTAGAGCTCGACAACAGGACTCTGTAGCTCAGTTGGTTAGACCGCTGCACCGGAATCGCAGGACCGCAGGTTGGATTCCTGCCAGTGGGCCTATATATAGTTATATTTTTAAGGTCTATATATAGTTCTATTTTTAAGGTCTATATATAGTATATATAGTCGCAACTGCTCCTGGTTAGATCTAAAATTATAATGTTTCGCTGGAAGCTGAAATGAACATGTCATGTGATTAATGTCCTTAAGGTTACAGGACACCCTTTTTGGCGTTACTTCATGCGCGCTCAATATCAGTCCGATGTTAATCAAATTTTCACCAAATGTTCGCCAGTGCATGCAAAATATGGTAAAGTTGTAAAATTAACAAACAATAAAATAATGTAAGAATTATTCAGGAAAATCTTAAATCGCGATACCTTTACGCTTTTGAGTTGTGCTCCTGCTGGTTTTAAGTTAAATTTATGAAAATATCATTTTTATACAGTAAAATAGTTGTTCTAAAAAATTATGTTCGGAAATTTTTGTTTATTTCGTCATTCCACTGATATGGCGATTTCTTTGACGACTGCAATATATTTCTGAATTGTTTGAGTGAATTGTTCTTTATTATTAAAATAACCAAAATTAAAAAAAAGCCGAACACTATTTTGAAACTGACGTCTTTAGCTATGTCCTGTGAAAATTTCAGAAAAATTGGTTAAAACCCGCAGGAGCACAACTCGTTTGAAAATCAGTAATTACCGTAAAATTTTTCGGGAGAAATTGAATTTGAATATTAGCCTACATTTTCAATGTTTTTCTTATTGCAGCGAAATGTATTTTATTAAATAACTCTGCGAGTTTTCAACATTTTTCGTTCAAACTTGGTCAGATAGTAGATCTAGTTCAATGCTTTCATGGAAACTAATAAAAAAATTTTAGGCAAAATTAACACTCAAAGGTATTCTGTAACGTTAAACAACCGTGATCAGTGCTTGCGAGTTTTACTGTAGTTTTCTTGTTGTAATCCACCATCACAGAACCAGTTCCTATGGCTTCTGCATGTGTAGCCGACATTGAGTATTATTTAATTTCTTATTTTTTATTACTTCAGGCTTCGGGATTGCAAGAGATATTGAGGCAGGTGTCATCTCATTTGGCGAGATAGACGGCAACAAGAACAGTTCTCTCAAAATTCAAGAAATGGATGACCAACAGAGATTGTTGAAAGCGGAATGTATTCTGCTACAAGCGTTGGGAATTGGCACATCGTGTGGCCGACATTGGTCACAAAACATGACTGTCACCATGAATTTGCTCATCCATACATGGGCTAAATTGTTCACCATTTTACTTGACAACGAAAGCAACTGCGGTCTGTCGAACAATGATGCTTTGTTTCATAACATCATAACATTTGTTCAGTCATGTTTCGAAGCGTTTCGTTGGGATACAGTCTACCAACATTGTTTACCATGGTTTACCCAGTTCGCTCATTCTACTGTCAAGTGCTTAGTTAGCGCGAAGAAGTTTGGTTTCCGAGAAATTATTGATGTATGTATGAAGCTACTGCGCATGGCGGAAATATTTCTACATGAAATATATACTTGGTCTGCTGTAAGTAATTGTTCTACAGTTCATTTCTTAGGCGACAGTGTTTCGCCGTCATGTCACACCCATCTTGTAAATAGAGCTTTGAATTCTGAAGATGAATCGAATGACCCAGCAAGATACATTAACCTGGACTGCAAGCTAGATCAGTCGTGGCTGACTTTGTACCATTACGTGTGTAAAATGTACAAATCAAACCTTAAGACTGGGCGTAGAGAGAAACATACCCCTGATGAAGAACTAGTCCAGATACTTTGCTTGATTCAAAGAAAACTACAAACAATGAACACATCAAGGAACCTTGTTGCTGGGAACGAAATGGAGAGTCTTTTTGATCAAGGTTGGTTTAAAATAACAAATGGCTTGAAAAATAGAAACCAGGGGCCGGTTGTATAAAAAGGTATTTAAAGTCAACTACAGTTGGTGCGAAAGTTAACCAAACAAAATCGCGTATTGTAGACTTAACTACTAATTAATCTACAAGATAGTGATTGAGAAGTAGTTAAGAGTTTTATACAACCGTGCCCTGAAAAATATAATTTTCATTGCATGTGCATCAACTTTGTATGTAAACGAAATGCCATAGGAAGAATAAAAGTTTTAACACAATTGAAATTGCCTTTCAAACTGAAACAGAATATCCGAGAAAATAGTAAACAAAACTATGTAATCATGAGAATTTGTAACAGAACAATAATCATTATGACATTTTTAACCATGACAGTTATTACTTTCCCAATGACGTCATATTTTTACCAAATGAATCGAACAAATTTTAATATCTCAAAAACTTAAAAATAATTTCATTCGCTTTTCCCAATGACGTCATATTTTTACCAAATGAATCGGACAAATTTTAATATCTCAAAAACTTAAAAATAACTTCATTCGCTGTTAAGCGTTCGTTTTAACTGGATAAAATTGCTGACGCATTCTTTAAGGAATTACACCAGAGACTTTAATTGCTTTGCTTGAAACCTCCAAAGTAATCTTTGAACCTCAAAAATATTTTTTGTTTATAAACGGTATGTTTACAGGTTACAAGATGTACTTGGATGGAAACTACTCACAAGCGACTGATCTTTTAGAAAGATCTTTTCATGAAAACAGCAAAGAAACTAAAGACCTCGTCACACCGTTGGAATTAAATCTATCTGGTGCATCAGGGAGGGCACTCGTGTCGAGATTCGGTGCTTCTCTCATAGAAGACGATCTTTCGTCAAAGTTATCAACGGATATCGATACTCTGCTATCAATACTGTATATCAACTTAGAGAACTATGATCTCAAAGCTGCTTTGGCATTGGTGTATTCCTTCATTGATACAACACGCGATGTTAGTTTACAGAATCTTCTCGAGACAACGCATGAACGAAATCAAACTCTCATTCCTGCTGATGATTCAGAAGTTAAAATCACCTCATCCTCTTCGTTGAAAGTGTTACAGTTATCTGTGTTGGTGAAATATCCTCTGGCTTGGGTTGTAGATAATCGTGCAATATCAATTGTTCAGCAGTTGGCAAGATTCATGGCATGTTACTTCACTAACCTACCTCTCATCATACCAACTCCATTTCACTCACAAACGTCACTACGTTTTGTACAAGAATTCAACAAAGGTACAGAAAATTGAATGTCTATACTGTATTCGCTATATTTAGCCTAACAAGCTTATTTTTACAAGTAGTTCATCAGAAACGCGGGGAGGGAGGAACAGCTACTGAGGGATAAATACTTTCACGTTCTTACCCAGAGAGTTTTCATGATCCTATTTATCGAAATACTTAGGGGCAGTTACTCTGGTAGACTACAGAACAAGGGTTGTTTACCATTTACATGGAAAACCCATCCGGTTTGTAATTGTGCTAATGGTAAGCAAAATTTCCTATTTAATTTCCAAAATTTCCTAGATAGAAAATCCCATTCGGATTATGCGCTTTCCATGTAGAGTGAATGACCGAAAGGCACTGAAGGGTTGATTACCATTTACATGGAAAACCCATCCGGTTTGAATTAAATCGCGAAGAGCCTGGAACTGGTGAAAAAAAATAAAAAAGATGTAAATGGAACAAAATTCACTGGTTGAAACAGTCAGTAAGAGAGGACAACCTTTTCAAACAAACCGTTCATTCCGGAAAAGTTCCGGTTGGGCCGTCGAAATATGCTTGTTCCATTTGCTTTCCGTATGGAACACCAAATATTCCGTTTTCCACTTCAACCGTATCGTACTGTAACGTGGCGTATTTCTTTGTTTCATGAGCACTAGAGTGGAATTAATGACTTCGATACAAAAGAAAACACTACCATATGTTACGATACGATACGGTCGATGTGGAAAACGGCAAAGTACAAGAGTACATCACTTTCTGTAATAAACTCCGATCGTAATGGAAAGCGGCCTTAAAGTTTAAAATTCCCACGCCCCTTGTAAATAAATGAACACAGTTCCTTATGAATGTTATACTGCTTTTTCCATATTAGACAACATTCCCAAGGCACATGCGAGTGCTGTGAAAAATCTCTCTCAACGACGACTCACAGAAGTCATTGGACAACAGAAACTGGAAAGTGTTTGGACCGCTGACCACACAATGGAACTATTGCTCATATCTGGTCTCCTCGGAGAAGCCGCGTGGTTTGCAAAATGTTTAGGGGACTGGAAGATAGCATTTCTGTTGTCGGTGACTGAAAAGTTTCGACAGAAGAACCAATCATATGTTGAAAAGAAGTCACATGATCGTGCAACGATGCCAATTGAGGTTCCTGAAGCAGAACAGTTGATGAAGGAAAGGATAAACATCGTTTTGAAACTTGATGAAATCATGACGGTAGGATGACATAGATACTTCCATTGACGTGAAAGCATGAAACATCGACTATTTCGCACGTTTGAAGAGCTAACACTTGAATAAATTTCTTTCACGTTTCGACCAATTAAATGCGTCTGTTCACGTTCTTGTCTAAAAATTCAAAAGCATTTCAAGCAAAGTAATTTACTCAAAAGTTAACTTTACAAACGTAAAGCACAATGCGAAATAGTTCATGCTTGCACAGTCATGGTAAGCGCTCATTTCCGTTACTGACCAGTCAAACATGATTTCTGACCAGTAAACTCTCACCAGTCATCCCAATGACAACCGAACGTAACAATGTCACGCACCGAAGCAGAAAGGGCTCAAATCATATATAATATGCGATGATGCTGGTACTGATGCGTTGTCATTTGATCTTCAAAGAAGTAATACACCGATACACCGTCAACATTCTAACACCAAGATAACCCTTAATTCACATAATATTTAACAAGCCCACCACATCTCCAAAATCTACCTCGTTCCCAGAACCAAAATGCAATCGGTCAGTATGACCGGCATCATACAAATTTGATTCGTCATTAAATATTTGACCGCCGTTATTTTAGCTCTGCTGGAAGATAAACTTTTGCATTCAGTTCATGTGCCAAAAAGGCAGCACTTTCCTTGCGATAGTAACTCCTAGTTATACTGAGATCTGCACTCCATAGGTCTCCCGAAAAGGTCTTTTATTTTTAAAAGAATCCATACAATTTGCTTGCGGTTTACGATTTGTTTTCTTGCCTATTGCACCATAGCAGACCATAGCACGTATGTCGTCATTTTCAGGTTAGTGTGAACGCCTGAGCAGGCGTCTTGTTCAATGTAAAATGGCATACTTTTTAGGTTAGGTCCCCCCCTTAAATACACTGTGGAATCCATGTGGATCACAACATTTCAATTTTTTTTCAATCACATACAAACGTTTAGACAAAAAAACAAACTCTCACCTTGTCATAGTACATTTTCATTGCGGTAATTACCTTTCCGTTAATTACGTCACGGCTAACATTTTCAACTTAGGACCACCTTGAATGGAATAGATTTCAAGTTTGTTTCTCATGGGCTATGGCCTGAGAAGCAGAACATGCTTATTCAACACATGCATAAAGAAGAATTTTGGATTTTGATCAATATTAAATAAAATGTGGAAATAAGGTAAAACACGAAAACGAGGCTGAGGGGCCAAGAGGGGCCATGGCCCCTCAGCCTCGTTTTAGTGTTTAAGCTTATTTCCACATTTAATAGTCAAAATCCAAAATTCTTTTTTATGCATGTGTTGACGAAGAATATTCTGCTTCTCTGACCATAGCCCATGAGAAACAAACTTGAAATCTATTCCATTCAAGGTGGTCCTAAGTTGAAAATGTTAGCCGTGACGTAATTACCGGAAAGGTCTATTGTACACATAAAATGTAGAATAGAACCGCCATTTTGGTTTTATTTTAGGCTGCCTGTTTGCACTTCGCAGGAATGTATCTAAGGCGGACGCGACCGGAGTGTTTAACCCACAAACAACACGATAACAATGTATCTATGTTTCGCATAGATACAAAAATGAAGCCAAGATGGCTGAAGTTGACGTAACATTTGCCTAAACGGCAAATGTTGATGTCGTAGTAAGCGAATCCGGTATCGTGTAACATCCTCGTTCCCAGGCTCTTTCTTCTACGTTCCTTCTCGCTGGAAAAAAATAGACTACACGTACGAGAAAAAAAGACTAAAATTTACCAAAGAAAGACTAAAAATTAACCAAGGCTGTCAAGAAAAAGAACACATTAAGATTTGTTTATATTTTTTTATATCATTTGCCATATTACATATTTCTTATTAAAAATTAATTGGCTAGATGATTTCTATACCTTCAGTAACCCTACAAGTTTAGCACTGATGTGCCATAATTTTTCAGCTGCCACGTCATCCTTAGCTGTTTTTGCGGGCTCTTTTTCTTTACAATCAACGAAAAACTTCCCAGTGGTCCCTTCGACTTCTTCAGACACAGCTAAATGTATGCTCGTTTGTGCTCCTTCTTCTTCCGATTTTAATGCAACTAAGGATAAAACTCGTAATGAAATATTTGCTACAATCTCTGAAAATCCCAGGTGGCGGGAAAGTTCGCTTGTAACAATTCCTGGATGAAGTGAATTCGCCGTGACGCCAGTGTCTTTCAACCGCCTCGCTAGCTCTCGAGAAAATAACATATTCGCCAACTTGCTTTGACCATAAGCTTCAAAGTTGTTGTAATACATTTCACTTTGCATGTTATCAAATCTAAACGGCGAACGAGTTGCCAAAAAACTGTGATGGCCATTTGAGGCGACAACAACAACGCGTGATGGAGCTGATTTCCTTAATAAATCCAGAAGTAAATTTGTCAATAAAAAATGTCCTAAATGATTCACCGCCATTGTTAATTCGAAACCATCCTCTGACTCTTGCCGTTGATCTGGTGCACTTATTACCCCGGCGTTGTTTATTAAAACATGAAGCACTGCTTCGTTCGTGTTGATATCTTCAGCAAATGCACGAATGGATTTCATTGATGCAAGATCAAGGTGTTTTAAAATTACATTGGAAATGCCAGTTTTTTTAACAATATCGTTCAAAGCAATTCCAGCGCGCTTGAAGTCGCGACATGCCATGATTACTTTAGCACCACGTCTCGCTAAGTCAAGTGCAGTAGCTTTACCAATTCCTGTGTTAGCTCCGGTTATTATGACTGTCTTATCATTCATATTTGTCTTGCTTGTGCAAATTCCCCCGGCAATAAATAATCTCAACAAGCGATAACTAAGTCCAACCACCACTATGATAACAGCTAATCGTAGCAAACCATGCATACTTTCACAGCCTTTAGCTTGAAGCGTTGTGTTGTAATATAGGCCAAAGTTACAAAGATAACCAGTGACGATATTGCTGACCTTTCGCACATTTTAAGTCTGTACCAGGCGACACCAGAGCGGATTAGTCAATCCAGATTAGTGAAATGAATATGGAACGTACGCTACCTTCAGATATTCTGCCTTGCAGCATGATGACCCATGATCTCTTCCCAAAAGGCTATCTTTTAAATTATTAAAAGACAATCTCTCATTCTCCACAAGCGACAACTAACTCCAACCATTACTATGAACAACAAATCGTAACAAACCCATATTTTCACAACCTTTATCTTAAGGCGTTGTGTTTGTAGAGAGGCATTTTTATACCACCCCTTTGCGTATAAATTAGCCTTATCTTGTTTGAACAAAACTTTTTTTCAGCAAGGAATTTCCATGTTCTTGTAGGTTTGCTTGGCGGTCACTATATTTTATTTGTTTTGTGGAAACACCACGTTTGTTGGGAAAACTTTCGATCCGTAAACCTGGATTCTTATCATATTATTTTCAATTAGAAAGATCTGGGCTTACGAATCGAACGTTTGCTAAAATGGTTTATTCGACTAAAAAAACATATAAAGTCATTGTAATAGTGAAGTGTAACTTTGTTGATTGTATCTCAATTATCGTAACTCTGATGTTTCCAGGAAACTGATGTCGAAGGAACGCGTGAAATATTTGACGATGAACGTATTTGCAGTTTACAAAATGTTTTAGAAGCTAGTGTAATTACAGAACTTAATCTTGTTCCTGGGATCATCAAACAGTTGCTGGTGATGTTGAAGATGAGTATTTCTAAACTTGATTGGATGGTACCACAAGATCTGTATTTACCCGCGCCACCATTGTATTGTCCTCAACCAGCAAGGAATGATGGGGTACGTCTTAAGCTTAGCTGCATCTCCAGGTCGATCATATTACCAAAATCATGGATCATTCTTGTCGCTCGAAAAAACTTGCGATATTTTTGCGTCAAAACATTCAGGAATGCGACACCATCCTTAAGCACCGTCGTGGTCACCACGCTTGCTTTTCAAGCTGGGAGACGCGGATTCAATCCTTGCTACGACCTCTACTCAATATCTTAAAATAATTGCGGAGAAAGTGCTACCTTTACATTGACATCAGGAAATGATTAGGCTTTCGCGTCTTCTCGGATAAGCACGTTGAAATCGTAGCCCTCGGATCCTCTATCAATTGGACAATTGCCAGCCTGTTGGGTAATCCGCTCACCAGTGAGTGATAAACTCAAGAAACATCAAAATATGCCTGGCCACGGTGGGAACCGAACCTACGACCTTTGGAATACTAGCCCAATGCTCTGCCAACTGGGCTACGCAGTCAGGTCGGTTTATGGTCGGTTCGAGTACGTGATATTTCGGAACTGAGTCTAGTTTCTTCGATATACAATGCAATCTAGTAATCTTTTTTTTCTGTGTTGATACCAATACAGAAAAAAATCATGATTACTAGATTGTATCGTATATCGAAGGAACTAGACTCAGTTCCGAAATATCACATACTCGAACCGACCTGACCGCGTAGCTCAGTTGGCAGAGCATTGGGCTAGTATTCCAAAGGTCGTAGGTTCGGTTCCCACCGTGGCCAGGCATATTTTTCAAGCTTGCCCAGTGTGGATATATACACTCAGAGTAACATCACAAACGTGACATAGCTAATAGTTTCACATTTTAACAAAAATAGGCGTAGGAATGTAGTTGCATTCCTTGGCTAAATGTTTTGTGACGAAAATAAAACAATTTTTTGGGTGAGAGAAAGCATCCACAGTTTTGGTTAATACTCTAGGTACCATGGATTGTAAAATAACTGGATAGTTGCAATCTGTGACGTCACGCGCACTGCCAAAGTTCTCACCATTTTTGTTGTTTCGCTATATTTTCCGCTTTAAAAAAGTAATATTGAAGCATAAACTGGTCTAATTAATTTGTTTTAAAAATATGCCTAAGCCACGACAAAGTATTCAAGGTAAATGTTTTTCGTCTTTGTTTTGTATATTTTTTTACATTGTAGCTACGAAATTGGCGTCGCCAATGCGATGAATTTTTGCGATGAATTTTTCACTGTTTAGTGCTTGGAATATTTCCTAAAATTGACTGGAAATACTTAGAGATTTCATCGTAGGATGGCGTAGTTATATTTATTTTCTCTTTGACTAAAATGTTTAGCTGTATTATTGCTAAACATGCCGTTTTTGAGAATTTGGTTTGCAACTAGGTTTGATGATATCCAGCCACGCCATCAGCCCATTGAAAACATTAGGTCACGCCAGCTAGTTTCCTATATCCATTTATTTTATTATCCATGTAGGTACTGTGCATAACCCCGGAGATTTGCAGATGAGTCGATGACTCAGTGTAGTGGAGATTAAGAGGTGGTGCACATCCCCAGAGACATTCAGACCAAAATTAGCGCACTGAAAGTTGATTAATGGATTTTTGACATAATTTACCATTTGTTTGTGAAGGTTTCACCCTTAAAAAATATATCCCGCTATTGGATGAGTTTTGACCAACAATTCAAATCCTTAACTGAAACCTACATGAACCTTTTGTTACATTTTAGGATGTTTTAAATGAAGAAACACGCAAAGAAATTTCCCTGAGAACAGAGATCGCTATCATTGTTCAGAAAATCTTGGCAATGTATAAAGCTTCAAGTTGTTTCCTGTATTGTGCTCAAGAGTATTGTAAACATGTTATAAGAAACTGGAGTGACAGTCAAACGCTGCCAAATATTATCAATGAATTGATAACAACAGAGGGGATTCGCATTAACACACCTGAAGATGAATATTCAGGTTTGCCAGTATTTTTAATGTTTTTTGTAAGTGTAGGTTAATGAAGGTAATAATAGAAAGCTTAGGCAAGCGACGATTTTTACAACACGGACGCCAACCGGAAGTCAATCAGCCGTTATAGATGGCGTCAGCAGTTCTTGTTTGAAATCAAGAACCAGTGAGCTCCATGTATTTTATCATGGTGAAGTAAAATAAATTGAGTTCACAGTCAAGAACGGCAATCAATGTAGTTTCACGTTCGTGATTTCAAATACGAACTGCTGTCGCCATCATTTGGGTGGCGTCCGTGTTGTCAAAGTAGCTTGTTTAAGCTTTCTAATAGAATGAGGCAATGCCCTTGCCCAAATAATGACAAATGGAGCCAATAGAAATCACTCTTTCATGCAGCCACTGCAGCTGTGAGGTTTCTGACTTGGATTGTCAGGTTCCTAATTTAACCTTAGTTTCTATTATCTTTTATATTTTGAAATATGATTTTCTTTGACATAATTATATTTTCTGAGAATTCACTCGTATTATATATTGCAGGAGTTATTCGAAGTTTCCAAGAATTCTGCAGCTTGATGTGGTTACTTGATGTAAGGAATGAACTTGCTCTCACATCACGAAGATACAGTAAACTGAAACAAAATTTACCTGCGGTAAGTTTTCTTAGTTTGTGGACTTCCTTTGAATACTTGTGAAGAACATTAAGCAATACACAGTGTGTTAGGCTAATGACTTTTCCCTAATCGATAAATATTAGTCTGTTCAGTCGCCTTTTAACCGTACGATAAAAACAACAACAACAGTTCAAGTGGAAGCAGTGAATCTGTTAGTTATTGATGTATTTATTCTCCTTTACGTAAGGGTTGTTTACTTTTTATTTTAGTTTTTTGTGAATAGCCAATCACATGCGAAGATTCTGAACCTAATCTGCACGGTCGCATTCGATTTGCCCAGAAGCTCTCCACCCCCCCCCCCCCCCTTGCATTTCGCGTTTTTTCTGCCTTGCTGTTCTCTATAAGCTTCAGCGACCAGGACAATAGGTCACTACGCATACACGACTATCAGACAACGATTAATGGGACTGAAATGTTGTTGAACATTATAGTTAAACTGACTATATTGTGCAATTATTCATGGGACTATATAATGGGAATATAGTTATTATAATAGCAATATTGTTGAATCAAAATCGTTTTACTTTCTATTTTTACAAGGTTCCAAATGACGAGCAAAGACAGGAAGTTGTGAATCAATGTGAAGATGTGCTTGTATGGTTACAGCGGTTGTTGCCATTTTCTGACTTTCTCAATGCCACTGAAGATGTGCTAGATGGCATTCTGACAATGCTTTCTGAGTTACCTCTGAATGGTGAAATTGTCGATCTTTTAGCACGGTATTTCCACACTCCTTCGCCTTTGCTGAGTATACCTACTACAGATAAACTAAACAGAATGACTCGAAAAATACGGAACAAGGCCGAAGGATTAGAAAATGGTGAATCGCTTACAGTACGATTTCAGCAACAGTGTGAGAAACGAAGAAAAGAGAAGAATAAAATTTCTGCACAGCCATTTGAGAATCATTTTCTAGAGGTGATTCCTGAGTTTTGTAGAAGTCTTGATTATCAACATGATTTTGCTTTCCTGCGTTTCCTGGATACGTTTCTCCTCATCACGTTGGCAAAGAACATCACGTCAGAAGATTACAAGAAGGCACCTTTAATCCTTCCATATAAAGATAAACCAACACTTGAAGCGGAGTTGTCCTCCATTGAGGAAACAACGACGAGAAAAGGGAAGATTTCTAGGAAAAGTAGTTTTGGAATTCAACGAAGTCAAAGTTTCCAAGACGTAGGGAACATAAAGAAGAAGCCAAGAAGTAGTTTGCTTTCACCAGATGATCTTGACTCGGACAAACCAGTTAATCGTAGCAATAGTCTAACTGACCTGCGAAGAGTTCAATCATCCACCTTTAGCCAGGAACTACAAGCGTTTTTACCAACATTGCTGTGGCTGAAACGGTGGTGTTTAATAGAAGAACACCAGAAAGGAAACCAAAGTGTTAACAAGAGTTACTCTTTATTAAATATGACTACTACACCAACTGCAATCAGAGTACGGCTGCCTCTTAAACTGGTGGTTAATACTTTATGGCTGATTGAAAACTACTACAAAGATTTTGCTGAGGCGAAAGGCAAATGTCTGCGGGATAAACGTTCGCGCGTGAAGAAGAAGAGGAAGAAAAGATCTGTTAAAAAAGAAATTGGAGAAGAAATTTTGGTTGAAGAAGAAAAACAAAAACAGGATGGTGAGCCTCCACTTGAGGCTGAAGTGGGAGAGGAAAACAGAAATGTAGACGCTAGAGTTGGTGAATCTAGAGGTTTAGAAAGCAAAAAGAAAGCGGGTGGCGAACGTTCACTTGCGGCTGAAGTGGGAGAAGAAAACGGAAAAATAAGTGAAGCTGAAGTTGGGAAAAGTGAACCACAAGGTGTAGTGGGAAAAGACAACAGTAGAGTGGATGAAGGTGGAGAATCTGATGGGAAAAGTCAATTACAAGTTTATGAAAAGGTAAAACGGAGACGAAAACGAGGTGCTAAGGATTCAAAACAAAAGGTTCAAACGAGAGACCAATTAGAAACGACAAAGACAGAGCTCCCAGCGAGACAAGGTTTGGGAATGGAAGAAAGTGGAAATGAAATACGAGAGAATATGGAAGGAATAAAGGTGGAAATAAAGACGAGAAGAAGAGTAGATGAGTCAGTGAAAGTACAACTACCAGAACAGAAAATGAGAAAACGTAAAGAGAAAAACCTGAATGTGTCGCGTGGTTACAAAGAAGGAGATCTTGGCTCACAAAAGATTCATGACATTTCTGCAGAGCACCGGACTTTTCTCGGCGAAAGAACAAATGAGTCGGAGGGATCAATTATTAAACCACATCAATACTTAAACGAAATAAATGGCTCCCAAATGATTGCACCGGCATCAAGCCAAACAGATGAAGGAGAAGTGCGGCATCAAAATTTTAATGTACGAAGTTCAGTTGAAAATATTTCAAGCAGCTCAAGAATAAAAAAGAATTTATTTTCTTCTCCGACGTCATCATCAGTGGGCAGCAAATGGAAGAGCTTCGAATCCGTTGACGCAGATATACCGTTGTTCTCTTTCACACATCTGGACGATGGTAACAATGTAAGTTCTTACATTTGTAACAGTTGTCTTTAACGTCGTTAGTGAGGTATGATCCAGCTTGATGTGACAGACTTGCTCTACCGTCGACCAAGAGGGTGCGATCTTGGAGGTAGCTACGGCAGTGTTTTAGGGAACTGCCCAGGAATAGTGTTTGGCCTGCCTTAGGAGCGATCTTGTTTTGTAAGGTTTTTTGAAGAATAAGGTTACGTACTAACTGGTAAATGGGTTAACCCATAGTTAACCAAAGCGCCCAAAATACTGTAGCGACAGGTGAATTTTATAATTGTAATTGCCCCTCCCCCCCAGTAGTAGTAAATCCGTCTCTTGGCCATTAAAATCCATCTTGGCCATTAAAACTATGGATCACTTCGTAATGGGAGAGGATAATACGCATTAATCCCCTAAGACAGATAACCTTGACAATAACCTTGACGTGTTTAACTCAATTGTAAGCTTACCTGTACGATTAGCATCTTTCTTTCTTTTCGTGTAGGCCTCTGATGAGAAAATTGCAAACGTATTAAGTCGGATGGTGTCCGAAAGTGATGTGTCTGACGTTGCTATGGTTGGTACTCGTTCAAGAGTCTTTCATGATGGTGATGTGTCGCTCACCTCTGAGTCATTGAGGTATTTTTCCAATATTTATAATAAATAACGAGATATTTTACAGAGAAATGTTGACTTCACTGTGCTAGCCACAACAACACCACTGGCAGAAGGGGGAAACTAGGAGGTTTTGACAAGAACCAAAGCCAAATTTTTGTGGGGAGCAGTAACTTTAAATTCACGATATGTTGCCGAATGGATATGCCAGATTAACAAGTGACATGATCTATACGTACTACTAACCTTACCCATTTTTTGTCCCGTATAGTGTACAGAACTAAACTAAATTAATTCTATATTGTTCCGTCAGTTCTAAACTGTTCTTGACCCGTTGTTACTGCAGGAGGAACTCAGAATACCTGCGCACTCTCAGAGTGATAGAGATGGTCACATATCGATCTGGTAGCACACTTCTCAAATGCCAAATTTTACAACCTCATATTGCAGGAAAATATCCCCGCTCATGGATGTGTAAGACAAATGCACCTTCCAGAATCTGGCAGAATTTCACCCAAGTTATTGTAACGTTTTTACATCTTTATTGTTTTAGTATTGGTCAGATACGCAGTGATGTCGCTTTTCAAATGAATGTCCCCGCTAACGTGAATTCTGATGCATCCGTTGCAAATAAAAGAAATGATAAACAGATGAAACATCGAACAGCAGCTAAAAGAAAAATCTATGATGAAAGCAGTAGTTGTGAGTCGTTAGATAAACCTCGAGTTAAACCTAAAGATGACGGCGGTTTGTTGAGAAGAATTATTAGATCTGAAATGAGAAAGTTTATAAAGGTATGCCTGCATTTATCTATTTATCTTATTCCTCCCTTAAACTCTTTCTTCCACTTCCATATTTTGTTTCATTTTCTAGACCCAACAGGCTGAAATTAGGTCCCAGTCCTCAACAGGTGAGTTAAAAGAACATTTTGAAAATTGACAAAAAAAATAGACGTTCATGCAAACATAAACATGTACTATGAAAACAGAAGCATTTATAAAAGTGCGAGAAGGTTAATTATAAAGATTTCGATGTAAAGAAATCTTGATAAAGCTAACTAAGCACTCGTACTTGTAAATCATATTTGGTTGCAACTGATTACATTAATGATGTTACACGAAGCACGACACGCGATTTAAGATTCCTATCCAGGGATTTTATTATCCATGGTTGGACTGTATTCCTGTACTTAATTGAAATGTCTATTTTATTTTATTTAGCAGTTCGTACAACCGACGAGAATTTGAGCGATGAAGTATCCAAGGTAAGTGATTTCATTCAAATACCACTTTTACAAATGGCTGCGAATTTAAAATTATTTTATTTGCATCATTAAGAACTAGTCCAACTACCATCATCGTCATCAAGTTTAAATTTACGAAGAATAGACATTTTTTCGAATTTCTGGCTTGCAATAAACGCTACTCATTTACAATGGATCAAGCAGATTTGGGAAGCCTGAATTAGTTATCTTGAATATTCACCTCATCCTTCACCAGCAGCCATTTTTGATTTATGCGTCATAAGTTTCTGTTTCCAAATAAACGATATATTGTATTGACGCTGTTGATTGTACTTTAATTACTTTGTCTTTTAATTATAAACTATAAAGTCGAAAGGTGGAAAGAGCCAAGTGAAAAGGAAAAGCAGTCAAGAGCCTCCCATGTCGTATAGAAAAAATCGTATCAAAACAAATGAAGACTTTATGGATCGATCATCCGAACCATTTAGAGTCTCTCAGACACCTTCAGCTCGTACAGGCAGGCAACCAATGAATGATCAAGGCACTTGTTACCAACCAGCTACGAATGAAGATGATACATCAACCTCGTGTCCAAGAAGTGATCACCAAGAAAGGGGACATGTTGCAACAACTGCCACAAAGCATCATGATAACGTGCAAAACCCTCCACAAGTGTTTCCACCGATGATCAGTCAACTTCAATTTCCTACAGTTTCTGGATGGCCAATGTGGTACAACCCAACATTTCCGTCAGCACCTCCACCATGGCTGTGGCCAAACACTACTTCCAAACAGAACAGTGATAAAGGAACACAAGTGGAAGAAGCTGATCATGTGATTGATACGAACGAAGTTAAGACATCTTCACTGATTAAGACCAAGGAAGCCAAGATGCCTTCAGTAGCTGACCCGATAGCCAACAATGGAGATGGCGTTCATGATGAAATTAAAGATAAAATAGTTAGTGTGGCTATACAAACAGATATTTGTGAGAAAATAGAAACTTCAACGAAAGGAAATCAGGCTCACCAGGAATCAACTCATGGAAAAGAAGACGTACCTTTCCTGCTGTCACTGAGCGACCAAATGAATGTCAGGTATATTGTGTACAATTTTTCAGAGAACTTACTGTAAGGTTGAACGAAATAATTTTTCCGCAACCTAAACCACAATTTCGAATACAGGGCACTGTTTTATAAAACGTATTTGCAGTGTTCGGAACATTGAGAACACCTTATTGGGAACACCATATATGTTGATAGTGATCAGCCTGAAAACGATGGTAACATCAAGCTATGTTACGAGGAAAACTCGTCACTCTCTTGACGAATGTCCTCTATCAATATCTACAGTTTCACCCACGCCAGGACGCTTGTCGTCACCGCTGCCTACACGGGTAAAAATTGATCATGTTGTTCGGCGTTGTTCAAAACAGGAGCGAACAATGTTGTGCTGCACCCAGTGAACAATATTGTTAACAAGTTGTTCAACCATCAATACTGTTGCAACTTGTTAACATGATTGTCAACAAGTTGCAACAATATTGATGGTTCAACAACTTGTTAACAATATTGTTCACGGGGTGCAGCACAACATTGTTCGCTCCTGTTTTGAACAACTTGCATCAACATGATGATTTTTACGCGTGTACGCTAAACCAATCCAGTTTAAAGATATATAAATAATATGTTGTAATCAAGTTATGTTTTTTCTTCTTAGGGATGAAAACCAAGGAAGAGAAAATATGCCAGAAAATGCAAAACCCAAACGTCTTGCTCACAGACATGCATCAAACACAAGCGATGACCAAGAAGAGTTTTCTCAACACCATGATGTCTTTGCTAAAAACTTGTCTACGGAACATAACGCAAGGGATCCTGAAATTAGTAGTGCTTCTACTTTTGACGACCCTTTCGCCATTCCTCTTTTGAAATTTCCAACTGAAGTCCATAACCCCACTCTACAATCGTTACCATTCAAGATTGCTTGGGCGGAACATATGTCACCAAATGAACAGGTGGAGCTGCCATTATTACAACTTGGTGATAAACAATCTAAAGAAACGGAATGTCCGTTTTTCCCGCTACCCTTGACTGGGCATTCTGCACCTTTACTGCATTTCTCCAATCAAAACAACGAAGACGGAAATTTAAGTGATTTTCATTTTGTGCAAGTCCCTGAAAATGAAGATTTCCATTTTCCATTACTCTACCTTCCTAAGACAGGAATAGAACCACCGGAATTCTACTCAGATTTTCAAAGTAGGTATGGTGGAGATACAAAGAAAGAAAAGCCTGGAAGAAAACGAGAACAACTTGGAATTTCTGGGAATAAAAATTTTGATGGTGAAGTTGGTGTCACATCAACAGCAAGGTATGTTAAAAAGAATCCAGTGTAGGTAGTAGTGAAAAAAATTAAACACACTTTGACATTTTGAGTGAAGGCGCCAGAATGTTCGTAGCATGCTATGTTTTTCTCCAATGCATGTAATGTTTCCATGTGGCGGAAATGACGATCCTATATCTGTTTCGAAGACTTATGTAATAATCAGTTTGTTTCTATGGATTTTTTATCTTAATATGCGATTGACTTTTAAGAATGAAGAGACGAAACGAGCTAGCGGGTAATTTGGTCACAAGAGAAACAACCATGAAACCGAACCAACACAGGCAACCTATATCAAAACAAACATCCAGTGACAATCCTTCCTCTGAACGGGAAGAACTCCATGGTACGCATATAACTGTCCAGCCTAAGGACAGAAGCAAGAAGACCAATGGTAAAAACAAGAAAACAAAACCAAGACGTGATAAGTTAAAAGAACTCAATAGTATTATACGTGATCTTCAACGTGACATCACCAACGATGATGATCTGGTCATATCTGAGGTATAGCAACATTGAATGGTCTGTGTAGGTAGTGCCAACAACTACCTGAACAATACGAAGAGAACTTCCATGTTTCAACTTGTATCCAAGTTGAAATGTATCCCTATCAATCCCCAACTTTCTTATAACAACAATGTCACATTTATAACAATAATATTACATTTCTTAGAAATATCAAGGGGTGCCTCTGTCACACACAATTCGAGGTTACTTTATTCGGGCTGAAACGTTTTATATTTACAACCATACCATAATGTAAAATCTATTGTTATTACAATTTATTAGGTATCTTCTTTATTGAGTCCTGAAATACGATATGAAAATTTTGAGAAAAAACCTGAGGTTAAGAAGCAGAGCAAACATGAAAGCCAAAGGACAAGGAAACTGCCGAAAGCTTCATTGAATGTCAGTAAATTGAATGTCAGTAAAGAAAGGGAGAGACGCAGTGATCAATATGATGACATTGAGGACAAGCCAGTACCTCGTCTTTATAAACCTACTACAATCTCAGCCCGCGATATTCACACTGAAATACCATCTGATATTCCCGAACAATCCATACCTGTTGATGCGAAAGTTGGTACAGACAATGTCCTTCGCTTTCCAGTTTCTGTCCAAACTGACACAGTTCTACCAGAAGTCAATGAGCAACCTCCCAGCTCCCAACCCAGAGAACCTAGTGTTCAAACTAGAAGGTTCGGTGTACAGACTAAGGAGTTTAGTATTCAAACAGAAACAGAACCAGAAATCAGGAACGTACCTGCCAGATCTGTCATGCGTGATGTCGCTATAAACACAGAAAACATTGTTGAGGAACGAGAATATGAAAGCAAATCTGTGAGTATATTTTAAAAGTTATTCTTGTACTTATTCTGAGTACGAGATATTTCATCGGATTGTGTATGTTTAAGAAGAAAAAATCTTAATGGCATTAGTGATATCTTTCGTACAGGAAGTTACTATTAAAAGAAAATGAAACTTTAATATAACCATCTCATATTCGGACTACAAAGCAAATGTCTATACTAAGACTTTATTTCTCAATGATTGATTGAAACGATTAAGAGTTATCCTGGTCTTGTAATTCCAATCGTGTGGATGACCCATTCTGTACTTTAAATTAGGTAACAAGCAGTCTCCTGCCTAGTATGGATGCATCCAGGCTCGTTTGATGGAGGGGTTACAGACCTCCAGGAGGTCAAACCTTGGAGGGTGGAGGATCGTAAATTACGTAAAACGTTTAGGAACAATTAATGAAAATTGTGGTGTAAACATTTCATTGCGGTTCCGTACCTCAGAAACTCTGCCCTTGGTTGTTTACCATTTACATGGAAAACCCATCTGGTTTGAAATTGTGCTAATGGTAAAGCAAAATTTCGGATAGAAAATCCCATTCGGATTATGCGCTTTCCATTTAGAGTGACTGACCGGAAGGCACTGAAGGGTTGTTTACCATCTACATGGAAAACCTATTCGGTTTGAATTAAATCGCGAAGAGCCTGGAACTGGTGAAAAAAATAAAAAAGATGTAAATGGAACAAAATTCACCGGTTGAAACGTTCCAATCGGTAAGAGAGGACAACCATTTCAAACAAACCGTTCATTCCGGAAAAGTCCCGGTTGGGCCGTCGAAATATGCTTGTCACTTACATTCCGTATGGAATCACCGGAATTTCTATGTAAATGGTAAACAACCTATGAGTCCAGATGGTATATCGAACTGGATAGTATTTGTAATATTGAGCCGTTAGTTAGACATGAACTACTTTTCTCTTTCAGGCAATAAGTCTTTACCCTCGTGTTCCAGCGGATGTTTACTTGGACATTCAGGATATCGACCAAAAACCTACGGAAACAACTTCAAGCAGCAGAGATCCTCCCATGCAAGAACAAAGAAACGGAGCGAGGTTTCTCAGTGTGGTTGATATTGCCGAGGATGATGTGAGGAGACAAATACGAGATAGATATAAACCAGTTAAAGAGAATAAAGATGAAGATTATCGTAGAAATGAGGACATTCCTTTTGATAAAGGTTTGAAGATTTGATTAATATTGCCAACACATTTTATCTCGAAGGTCTGTGGCGACGATGACAAAAAAAACAAGCAGAACTTCGACGTTTTGAGCAAACGTCCCTTCGCTCGAAACTTTCCTAACTACCTGACGAAGGACCTTCGCTCGAAACGTCGAAGTTCTGCTTGTATTTTTCAGGTACTAATTGTATCTCTCTCAATCGCCAACACATATTTATGCCTGTTGCTACCCGTCTATGAATATCTGCAAGCATTAGAAAGTAGTAAAGTAACCAAGTATTTAAATTTTCTATGAGAATGAATTCGTTGGCAAGAGGCATAAAGACACGCGAGCTGGACTGGTCTATTAACGTGAAGTGAAAACTTTAGGTGAAGCTAGGATTCAAGCCAGCGTAAGGTTGTTAGCAAATTATAAGAAAGAACTCCTATCGTGAGTTTACCCAAATGTTGTTTAAAGGCTGCGTTGTTGGAGTTACATGTTTCTATAGTGTGTGTATATCTTGTTGCAGATCCAGATATTATGGAGAGTGGTAGCCGAGCAATGTCCTCAACAGCTGAGGAAAACTTGCCAGATGATGTTGAAAATGGCGATCATACCACAGTCGCTGTCTTTCAACGCCCAAGGTAGGTAGTTCTGACATAATCTGTGATGTTTTAATGGCCGGTCGTGCGTTCAGGCATTGTAAATGCGTCGTTGCTCTGAATGTAGCAATGCTTAACCTTTTAAATAAAATAAAACGTGATGTTTGTAGAGGCTGCTACCTCCTCCGCAGGTGGTAATGAATTTCATAATTTCGTAAGACAGCGTATGCCCGTTGAGGCTGCATAACTTCGTTAGATTTTTCCTATAGATATCATAAATAGACACTAAAACAGTTGCAAGACAAACAAATAAACAACCAAACACGATAAACATCAAACCAACACCAGCAAACAAAGACGCGCCTTACGCTATAACCCTTTTCTGTGTCTCAATATGAAAAGCATGCATCTTGATTTTGTCACAAGTAAGATAAAAGACATACTACTCTTCTCTAACTTTTTTATTTTTGCGTGTACCAGTTTGAATCAACCTCGTGGTAACTCTCTACAACAAGCACAGAAAATGTCAAAAGAAAAGCTTTCTCAACGACTACATGAAATGAATGAACAGTTTGATGCAATTGAGCAGTTGACCAGCAATATGGAACAAGATTTGCAACGATCAAACAGAGTACGTATTCAAATCTCTACATAGACTTATCTACAGATAATATACATGTAGTATGTATCTTTGCCAGCAGAATCTCCGATATTTCCAGATAAACTTGTTCAAGACTCACCGTTAACAATCTAACATTCGCTCTTTTTACAGTTGCTACGTACCATTGAGAACTTAAATAAAGTTACTGATCACAAATCAGAAATTGACAAACGGAAGAAATCTGTTAGTCCAAAAGGAGAGGACGTCTTTAAAGAGCAAACACACAACGTGGCTGTCGCAGGAAGAGCAACGCAACTTCCTAATACTGTGGACCTACAGCACGGTGATCTGAATGAAGAAATGTCAGCGAGAAGAGAAACTGATTATAATGCATTGCAAGAAGACAAGTTATCTGTTCTTAAACGTCGTCCGTGGATCAATAAACCTATAGAAGAACTAACAGACCTTGTGTCAGATGATCGCACAGGTGAATATATGCATATTGCTGTAAGCACTTACTCCCATATAATATGCTGCACAAATATTGGGGATGCTATTTACATGGAGGCCAACATATTAGGGCCTTTTCATTATTACTTCAAATTTCAGTCCCCAAAAAGTTACCCAACTTTATGCTAACTACCATTTAGTTCTAAATATTCTGCCTATCAGGTGAATAAACAGGCAATAATTGTTGAAAACAATCTTTCCAGCTATATATTTGCGGAGGGAGGTGGGGGAGTAAATACAAATCAGAAATGACTGTCATTGATGCTCACTTGTTGCAAGAAATGGTTGTCCAAAACGTGCAGTTTGTTCTATAGTTTATTGTATACCTTGTGCAGGGTCATGGATGAACAATCGTTTGTTTTCTGTTGTGATTGACGTGCTGATGTTTTCTGCATTTAATCTATACAAAAAAATTAATTTTTACAGCTGTGTTTTAGACGGTTTCCTTTCCATCAACACGTTATGTTATTTCTATGAACTGCAATCCTGGCAAAAACTCTGTGCGTAGTTGACTGCGCAATATGTTGGACGTTTGCTGGCAATTGTTTGTTTCAAATGGTAAAAAAAATTTAACTATGTTTAGAAGAAAGAAGCCTTGATTCTCTTGAAAACAGTCGAGAGAAAAATGGTGGAAATATGTCAGGCCCTTCCGCCCAGAACAAATCAGACGACGTTGCAAGTTTGGGAAGTGACATTGCAAACACCGAGGACATCAGGGATACAGAAGGATACAGAGATACAATGGAGGGTACTCAAAGCCGGAAGTGTAGTATATCGAATGGTAATATCAAGTCACATGTTGACCCTGAGAAGTTGGTGAATCCTGAAACAGCAAGATCTGATAGAAGGTAATTTCACTATAAAGAAAGTCATACTCACCATTCATGTAGGTGACCACTTGGGTGCAGAACCTAGATAGGTGAATGGTACAGCATAGATTTTACATTTATTTTAAGTTTATAAGAGAATAGTAATTAGCAAACCTTTCAATAATCTCACTTTACCATAATCTGTGTGAATAATATTTAAACTTTAGTGTTCTTTTAAGAACAATCTACACCGTCAATTTTTTGCTGTAGTTTTTAACAACCTTTCCACATGAGACATTTCCTACGACTGCCTGTTGGTTGATAATTAAAATTACCAACCAACAGGCAGTCGTAGAAAATGTCTCATGTGGAAAGGTTGTTAAAAACTACAGCAAAAAATTGACGGTGTAAATTTGAATTGTTCTATCTAGACTGAAGTTATCACTAACGCCTGAAGATATATTAAATGTCTCGAGGGGAAATTTAAAGGAATTATTGGCGGGAACAACGACACCAAGTGTTTCAAACACCAGGTTTGCCAATCTTATCTTGCTGTTTCTTCACTGGTAGCGAGTTATGTACTGTTTAATAAACGAGCAGGAGTGTTTTATTATGTTTAAAGCCACGAGCGCGCAGCGCGAGTTGCTTTAGACCTAATAAAACACGACCTGCGAGTTCATTGAACGGCTTCAAACACGACTACAAATTCAAGAGATATACTGCGTTATTAGTATTCTTTATATAAAGAATACTAATGAGGACACGACTACAATAGATACTGCCTTATTAGTATTCTTTATATAAAGAATACTAATTAGGAGTGTTTTGTCAGGTTTAAAGCCACTGCACGTGACATATTATGGTTGACATGATTTGCCAATAACCTTATGAATTATTAATGAGTGTTTGAAGAATAGAGAAAGCTGCTTGATGTCTTAAAAACCAAAGACGATTCTTTGAGCATGACAGGCAGTTCTTCCATCTACCCCTAGGGTGCAAATTAAGACTTTTGTTCTAATATTCCTTTATTATAAAATGCTGTTGAGAATTGATTAATACTGACTGAAAAGTTGACATACCAATTTTTCCTTGAAATTGTAGGCGGCTAATTTTTTTGCCTAACAAATCTGCTTTTTCGCATTGCGATTTGTCATTTGTAGGCTGTTAATTCGCACCCTGCTCCCCACAGGCTGTAAATAGAATAATATATTTTTAACAATCCGGTATCCGTGATGTTATTGGCTGGCAAACATTCTGATTTGACTGACTGGTAAGAGATCCTTGTAAGCACCGCTAACCAGTCAATCACATGTATTGTCTTCTACGGATAGTACTACTATCATAGTAGTTGCTGGTAAAGCAGAACAGGTATTGCAATGTAGCTTATTGATCTGAAAAAGGATTGGTTATACAGGGTGTCCCGGGAAAATGCAATAGATACCGTTCCAGATTTTTACACAGCCGATTATTTAGTAAGCATCGAAAATTTAATGTAAGAGATGAATTTTGAAAATTAATAAAACGGAACTAGTAGAAGCAATGTTATGACTCTGTGTTTGAATAATTAGACCATATAGGCTTAGTACAAAAATTATTTTAATAACTACGTTTCGGAGTATAACTCCATCTTCAGGTTAAAATAACTAAAGATATAAAACTTTAAAAACAATATTGTTTTTAAAGTTTTATATCTTTAGTCACTTTTAAACTGAAGATGGAGTTATACTCCGAAACGTAGTTATTAAAATAATCTTTTTGTACTAAGCCTATATGGTCTAATTGTTCAAACACAGAATTACTAAAATGCGGCTTAGAGAAAGTTCTGCGTCATACAAGATTTGAATGTTATGACTGTTTTCAAATAAAGTCTGGTTACCCAAATGGACCACATTGGAATCATGCATCTATTGGGTAAAGTATCAATAGGTTTCATGACCTCTTACTTTAAGTGCGCCATAACATTGGCCCAACAGGCCCGTTTACACTTGCAATTTCTCCTGCGATTTCTAGTGCGATTTTCTCCTTCTGATGGATGTGAATGAGTAGATGAGTTATGAATGTTCCGAGTACATGTCCCCTCATCTCAACATTCATATCCACTCGTTCACATCCATCAGAAGAAGAATATCGCACCTTAAAATGGTTTTTCGCAGCAAAAATTGCAAATGTAAACGAACCTTAATAGACCAATTTTAATAATCCTAGTATCGATTGATACACCGGGTGGAAAGCGTAATTTAAAAATGAAAATTAAAGCCCAGCAAATGACTTTCAGACAAGACATAACAAAATATAAAATTTATTGGCTAACGTTTCGTTGTATTGTTCACAACATTATTTACAAGCGTGTATATTATATATATACAAATAGTTTCAAACGGTTACATACAGTATTCAAATAAGCGAATAAGAGGAAGGATGAAAAACAACCTGTCATTAAAAGCAATAGTATTAGTAAATTAACCATTATTTCTTTAATTTACTAATACTATTGCTTTTAATGACAGGTTGTTTTTCATCCTTCCTCTTATTCGCTTATTTGAATACTGTAACCGTTTGAAACTATTTGTATATATATAATATACACGCTTGTAAATAAGTTTAATTGCTCTGAAGATGTTGTGAACAATACAACGAAACGTTAGCCAATAAATTTTATATTTTGTTATGTCTTGTCTGAAAGTCATTTGCTGGGCTTTAATTTTCATTTTTAAATCCTAGTATCATTTTAATAATCCTAGTATCATTTTAATAATCCTAGTGGCTAGTGTAGAATTCATCTCTTAGATTAAATGTTCACTAGTACCTGTAGCTAGCTGTGAAAAATCTGCTAGATAGCTATTAGATTTTTTTCGGGACACTCTGTAATTGTGGTTTTCCTTTCAGAAGTCGCGATATAACTCCGCAGAAACAACAAGAGTTGCGAGAGTGGATGACCAAGAAGAGAAAACTGCGCCATAAAGAATGGACTCAGAAACAGAATGAAAAACGAGAAACGGAATTTAAACCTTTTCAAAATAAAAAACAGGCAGAACAGGTAAGGTGATTTTGATTTTTTGGGCAATCTGTCTGATCGAAGTGTTAAAAATTCTGTATGAGATTTTTACCCTGGTTTTTACTCACTGAGCTGCGCTGAAGTTTCAAAGTGAAGAATGAAATCGTTTGGTGTAAAAGAAGAGTAGAATATTGTCGAGGTTTAACAAAATGTTTTCATCCTATCAAACTGTTTAATTTCCTTTTGCTCCTAGATATTTCTAAATTAGTTTTTAATACTTAGATATAAATTCAATTTCAGACCGCAATGTCGTCGAAGAAACTTAAAAAGTCTGAGAAAGAACGGGAAGATAATCGAAGGTATTTATCTCTCTGGCACAAAATACATGACCCGCCTTTTTCATGACATTGTTTGGCATTTCATTGCTTTGACACTCCTCTTAAGTGATCTTTAGTATTCATGGAGTTTGTTTCAAGCCGCATAACATCATTGTAAGTACACGAACGGTGGAAAGTCAATTTTTGTCCTTAGCTAACTGGAAACTATTACCATGCAATATCATCACCACTCCGTTTGTCTCCTCAGGAGGGGGGTCGACAACTTTCTTCTCTCTTCTGGCGTGTATTTTGTCCATATCCACTTTATCGTCATCCCAAACACAATCCATCCAACCTCTATAAACTGTGATCCAACGTTTTCTCGCTCATCTTCTCTGGTTACATATCATATTTCCTGGACAACAGGGTTAGGGTTGTGACTGCGGTCAATACGATCAAAGAGAAAGTTCTCTTCTCACTGCTATTTCCATTTTCCTAGAACTCAAAAGAAAGAGCATGTCGATGAAAGGTTGCTGTCTGCCTATGATCTCATCAACGAAATGGTAACAGAGCATGCGCCAAATGGACCTGCATTAATTACTCAAAATTCCGTAAGAAATTCCCAGCGTAAAGCTTCTAAGAAGACAGCCCGCGTAAAGGCAAACAATCGCTATAAGGAAAACAGAGTTATGAACAGTAAGAGAAAGAAACCAAGTGGAAAAACAGTTTCAAAAGCACCGACTGAACTTTATAGCACTCGAACAATCCCTGGACAGACTGGTTTAACAGGTTTAAGTAATCTGGTGGGATCTGGACGTGAAAGGAACAGTGACGCTCCTGTATACGACTATGATATTGAAGAATCTGCAAGACAATTTATCACACGGAAAAGTTTTGAGAATTATCAACAAAAGATGTCAGCAAGTTTAGATTTTGGACGGAGTGTATCATTAAGAAGTCCATTCCAATATTCCGTAGACCCGCGTGTTGATGAATTGCTTGAAGACGTATCCCTGGGTGATCCGCTTGATTTACAGCGGTTCGATCATCTAGACAGTCTGCTCAGTGGGGATAGCGAGCTACGTGATTTGTTGGGTGATGTCATTTCAGATAAACCAAGCCGTGATTTACTAGAAACTAGAGATGATGTTATGTCAAGGAATTCTAGAATTCCAAGAAATGTGGAAAGCAGATGGAGGGGTCCAAGCCCGGTGGAGAGCGAAGGGAAAATGTTGGATACCTTCAGAAGGGATAGAAAAGAAAACAACAGCGTGAAAGATTACCATGAAAGATATCCTGAAGACATTTTATCAGGTATATGCATGACATTGATTTTCCTCTAAATAAGATTTTAGAAGTCAATCTCTCCTAAGTTTATTTGCAGCGATGAAAAAGTTCGTTGTCAATGATTAACAAAAGTCTATTAGAAACCTTACGATTTAGGACCGCAACGCGACGGCAACGGCTACCAATACAATAAATCATTGAAAAGAATGGAATAATTACAATATAGAATAATTTAGCCATTGTCCTCGCTCTGTTTACAACGCCAAGTCACAGATTTTCACGTCTTGATACAACGGCTGCATTTCAAGCTGCAACAAGTGCAACTTCAAACTGGGTTCAGCAGAACTCTTCCCAAACATAAAACCCATGTCTTCAACTTCTAAGACTCAATTAAATCCATACGATTGATAATATACGACAGATTATCTTTACCACCATTTATTTGAAGGAGTTTGTTTTAGCCGTCGTCGTCGCGTTGCCGTCTCTAATAAGGTCTTGTGGACAGACAAATAACCATCTAGTAAATATTAAACATAGAAAAAATAGATATTGAATTCGAACTTCATCACGAATCATGTCTCCACTCTTTCTCATGCATGCGTAATCGTTTGTGGAGCAAAGTTTTTACTGAGAAGAGATAGGAGTAATATTTCTAAAAAAAAACCGGACGCCATTTCGCTTATTATATATAGTCTATTATTATGTATAGGCATATCTCCTCTTTCCTTATTAAACAACTAATTTTTTTTCTTCGTAAAGCAAATGAAGATGGTAACCTGGCAATGTCTGATGAAGTCGCTGCACTTTTGGTAAGCAACGTCTTGTTCAAATCCACAATTGAATTTACAACTCGTGCAGGCTTATGGCTTTATATAACACTCCTTTAAGCCGGTTTGTCACTAGCGAATTTTCTCGCGCGAAGCGACCTTTTTCCTTTGTCGGTATCACTTATTACGTCAGCAAGACGTGGCAAAATGGATGCCGACAAAGGTCGCTTCGCGCGAAAAAATTCGCTAGTGGAAAACCGGCTTAAGAATGCCTTGTCACAGCATCTGCTTGCAGGATACTTTCCTCTTGGATCCCCCACCCTAAAAAGGCATACGGTTGTTCCCTGAGAAATTTCACATATACAAGCAATTTTATGCCAAAGAAGATCGACGTTTTGATATTTTCTTTTACTTTTCTTCAAAGGCGGAAGCGAAGGCAGCAGTTGGTGATGATTTCTCTGGGACAAGTGAAGTTGGAGATATTGATTGGAATGAAGTCGATGAGGTTTTACAACACAATTGATGTGCAATAAAGCGTTGGTTTAGAGGCCATTAAATATCAAATGAAGATTAGCATACATACGCAAAATATTGGCGTCAGAGGCCATTGTATATTAACTTTTAGTGACGTTGCAAATCTTGACTACAGTAAAGTAGCTATGAAGCCTCGTTTTCGTGATTGACACGTTATGCTTTAACTAATGTCAGGTACACGAAAACGAGGTTCTATAGCCAAAGTGACGTACTTCCCGGAAGGGTGTATCTAAATATAGTACACAAAGGAAGCGCACACTTTCAACCTTTCCTTAATATTTTTCAGCCTTTACATGAAAGTTTGTACAGTAAATACGAAATTCTATTTATTATAATATATTTATTAAATAATTTGTTTCTACAGCCTCTTTTTTAAATCTTGTTATCGCCGTTGAAGCCGACACCATCTACGATGCCTTGATTCCATTTCGTCGCGTCTGTGGTGACCAAGTCATAATAGATCTTTCTTGTTTTTCATGCGCTGTATGCAAATTCTCGACCACCTTGAGTCCTCGATGTACACATGTAAAAATCTCACAACTTGTCAACAAGATGTGTTCGTAATAAGCTTGTCAACAAGTTGTAACAACGCTGTTATTTTCTCTTATTTTCTGTTATGTTATAGTCACTCACAACTTGTTAACAAATTGTTGAATTGCAGGACGATAAAAGTTGTTGAAACAACTTGTAACAAGTCTGTTGAGCTCAACAACCTTGTAGCAAGTTGTCAACAACCTTTGTCAACAAGTTGGGAACAAACAGTTCGAACACATCCTGTTGACAAGTTGTTGGAACAGCATTGCTACAAGTCTGTGCGTTCTTACGGGTGTAGTCATGACCATCCCAACCAAATGGAAAACAGATTTTCACAAGGTATTTTTGTATTAATTCACGAGGAAGGCACATCAGAACTGGGATAATCATTGCTTGCTTTTTCGTCTTCACCCGAAGCTAACTTTCATCGCAGCAGGTTACATAACCACTTATCACTGGTCTGTCCTACACAGTGTGTGGAGAACGGACATTTTGTGAATATTCCCTCTTCTCGTGTTTGTTTCCTGTACACATTTTGTACATAACTGTACGAAGCATATCATCACAGGACAATTCAAAAACACCACAATACATCCAGCAATCTTCCCCAGTCATGCTAAGATTTATCATATCGTGGCACTCTTGAAATATGTTACCAAACAAAGGTTCTGATTTAGCAAATCTTGCACATTGTCCCAGCATTTCTCGTGTTGTTTTTCAAGTCTTTTGGCACATTCAACTAAACTTGGCTCTGATGAAATGACATCTCCATGAAGCTGCAATGTAGATAAATATTTCATGCATTAACAACTTAGGTGCTTTGTGGAGATAACGTAATCCGTAAAGAGTAAAGACCACCAAAGACAATCGTAAAAACATTCGATATACAAACATTAGAAACTGGGGGAAAACCCAACTTTCTACTTGAGATTCTTTACTCTAAAAAGAGCATTTAGCGTAGGCCCTCCGTGCATGGTAATATGTGCTTGCTTTCAATCGTGCCAAAAAGGGAATCACAAACTCACTTTGATTGGTGTTGTCCTATTAAATTTGCCCAAATCATTATTTTCTTTAAATGTTGTCTAATAGTTTACAGAGTTCGTGCAGGTCCTTCAACTCCTTGAAAAGTGCTTAATTAAATTGGAAGGTCAATATCAAGGGCACTTGAAAAGTCCTTGAAAATACAAAGTGCTTGGAAAGTGCTTAACACCCACGCAAAATACCAGAGATCACTACATTTCTGCTAACATGAATTTCTTCCTCTCTCCTCCGCATAGGCTTTAGTTTTCTTAGGATTTAATATTATGATGAGATACATTTCAATACACTTTACATGGCGGATCTTGGAACACGAGCGTAGCCGCTGGCCGAAGGAGCGCAGGCGGCAAAGGGATTTCTTCCCTGTGGCACCTCGCACTTTTCTTCCTTGCACATTGTTTTGGCAGTCATTCAGGATGTGAACCCAGTGATGGTCAATAATGGCGTTGACTAATAATGACTTTGATATCAGTATTGGTAATACTATATCGTTTCGAGTGCAATTTAAACAAGACGCCTACTCAGGCGTTCACTCCGGGTACAGGGCCTTAACTAAGCGCAAAGCTACTTTAACGTATGCTTATATACGGCAATGAAGGTATCTTTAATGCATGATATTTAGCGTATTAAAGTTGTAAAAGTGGGAGAACTACAGTGTACCACTTGACCAGGTGACTAAAAACATATGCAATATAATGATCATAATATTTTATAACATAAAAATAAAAGGACACTGATTATCTCTAATAAAAGCTATCTAGTTCTTTATTAAAAGTTCTATTTAAAACATTCGTAGGAGTGTTTTTTCGAGTTGTATATAATAAGTCGGAGGCCGTATTTTACAAATATTTTTTTTTTATTTTATTGTCGAGGGTAGAAATTCGAGGGTGATAAGCTTGAGGGTACATTTTAATAATTTAGCAAAATAATAATTTAAGTTCGTGTTCACTTACTTTACTTTTAATTTTTAGCTCTTATTTTTATATCCAATTATTAATTTTTTATATGCGATTACTTTTTATATGACAAAATATTACTACATAAAAATAGACATGCCAATCAAAAGCTACAGTCGAAATAGTTTCAAACGGCGTGGTGCATTATCATATCTGCGTTATCTCGGATTGCATGTCGCAAATTATTGTATCAGTCTATTCACTATATGGTCTATTGAATCAGAGTAATCAGGACTTGTTTACACCTTTCCATTGCCATACGCCTTTTCCGGGTTCGCGACGCCATCTTCAAAGTATTGTTTTCGCTATTGTGCTTGCCCCACTTGCAAATTTACCTATAGGGAATGCCCACAAATTTCTACCCTCGACAATAAAAACCATAAAATATTTTAGAAATGCGACCCCGGACTTTTTATATATGATCCTCGCCTTTTTATATATGACCCTCGCCTTTTTTATATGACCCTCGACTTTTTATATATGATTTTTCGACCCTCGCTTCCCACCCTCGACCCTTGAGAAGAACTCCTGAAACTGAATTACTAAAAATAGCTAACGTAAACAAACCACATTTATCAAACACGCAAAGAAAATTATTTAAAAAGTAATATATTGTTAGTCGTGCCATATAGTTAATTGTCAACACTTTTTCAATGCATGGTAATAAGTTCATAACTGGCACCATAACTCATAATTAAGTTATGTTGATATTTTGTTTATACAGATTGATTGTTTCAATTTGTAAGGCTTCTGTAAGTTTGTTATTATCAAACGTTTAGATTGTTTTAAGCATCATAGTAATGATTTTAGTAATTTTACTTTAAGACCAAGACAATGCAGCTGTCGAGACCGATTTTTAATACTCTATAAATAAAACATTAAACTGTGTAATAGACGTAATAGTGTTGGGTAAAGCTATCTAGTTATATATATATTATATGCGCTTTTGTCTAATTCAAGCGTGGTAGACAATATTGCCAATATTGTTGTGGTTTGCGATATAAATTGCCTCGCGAATCGAAGACTTTCAGATATGTCATATGTCGAATTGATTTGTGCGTTGTTTGTACTTCAATTTTGGCCACGAGGCACAAAGGGAGACTTAAAGAACATGAGTGACGAGTGTTAACACAATTTAACTACGTACAGTGTTGACAAAATTAAAAAATACCGGGCTAACGTCAGTAACGAACCAAGCCAGTTGTCGATCAGAATTAGCTTTGCAATAACGGCAATCGCTACTAAACACGCGAGAAAGTCTCGAATTTCGATTTGTATTTATATGAACTGTGCATGGTCACTGTATAAAAAGGAGTGTATGAGAACCCCTCCATTTGATAATATTTACTGTAAATAGAACTAAATACATTGTAAACACAACGCTCGCTCCAATCTACTACGAATGGCGGCTATTTTTAGATATTTCGTATTTTTGTAGTGCGTTGCGTGCCTTGCGTACGGTGCACCTGTGGAAGTGCACACTTGTGTCGCCTAAGAAAAAAGATCTGACATTTTAATACTCCGGTACTTACAGTACCCGGAGTAATAAAACATGCACGAGTGAGTTTTTCAAAATCTCACGAGTGTTTGTTTCTGCAAATTGCCCAAGACACCATGCTATTATTTAATAATATACACGAAAAATATACAGAAGCAAATTCATGGTCATTTGCATGCATAAACGCATGCCAAATAAATCATTTACTCAATTGAATGGCATAGCAACTTAATACAAAACGTATAAAATAAAATGTTTTTTCGGAACTATCCACCCTTATAAAATATAACTCGGAACTATCCACCCTTATATATCCACCCTTATAAAATGTAACTATGAAAACTAAAAGCCACATATAATGTACCTTCAGAAATAAAGCCATATAACCTTGTGTTAATTCAAAGTCTTTTCGTAATTCTAACTGCCTGATTAAAAATTCCATCACATTTTCCATTAAGATAACATCTCCTCCTGCGCCTGGCGCCAAACAACGAAATTCTGCATCAATAGCAGATGGACCTAACTCTTGTAACTTGCAAGAAAACTGCTCGTCTGAAAACATTCAAATTTAAATATATCATTACTGTTGCGGTTCATGAATGAAGAAGTTGGTCGAGAAATACTACATGCGTACAGCCTGGGATTTGACTAACTCACGGGCGTTCTTTGTCAGTGCCCGGTTTAGTAAACTACATTTCCTATTGAGTAATATGAAAATGTTTTTCTTTGCATTTGCATTCGGCGAGCTTGCCAGTAAAATATTCGTCAAAGGCGTTTTTTAACTCTCAAATTGTTTTTAGGCTTTTACTGGTTAGGGTTAGGGAAGGGGTTGGGATCGGTTTATTTAATAAAGATTCAAATTTAACTATAGGTACTGACAAGAGACTGGGCACTCACAAAGAATGCCTATGAAGTCAACCCCCTACAACATATGCAGCTGAACAGTGAGCCACTATCGCGTACTGAACACAGGAACTTCATATAAGAGGTGTATAAAACTGCATAAAAATTCTCAAATAAGATATAACAAGTCATACATACAGTTTTTTCTTGCACTACACTCCACAAGCAACTGTTGAAACTCTGAGTATTCTGTGAAGTTGGTGATATGTCGCACTTTGGAAGATGACGTCATCTAAACATCGACAATAAGTTATGATATATAAGTTGATAATATAGTTATGTTGATAGGGACATGCGTTCGACTCCTTCTGGATTTGAACTGAGAATTTGATAGGACTTCAGTTTTAGTCTAAATTTCAGAATTGTATTGACATTTGCGGAAGTCGTCATCCAGCACACTAAGTTGCAGGTATCAAAGCTTGTCCAAATTCTATCTTAAGTACAGAGGACTTGCTGTCTAAAGCACAATTCAAATATTTCCAAGGCCGATTGTGTGGATGCAGGTCTGGAATTATTGTTGTGATTCAAATATCTCTCAACTAACCTAGATGATATTTTTTGTGTGTGTTTTGATGTTATGTACTCAGGTGAAAATGTTTTTGATGTTCACTTGAGTACATAACATCAAATTTTGATGTTATATTCACCTGAGTACATAACATCGCGGGTTCGATTCCCACCGCAGTCAGGCTAACTTTTTAGCCTGCCCGGTGTGGATATACACTCAGAGTAACATCAAAAACAATAACCTACATGAACAGCAAGGAAAAAGTCATAATTCTCTTATTTCTATTTTTCTCTTATTCCGACATTAAACAAAGATCAATGCTCGTAAAATATCCAATACACGTGATTCACGTGATTAAATGATTGTTTCATTTGGAATGAATTGCTGAGTTTTTCAAATGACATTTAACGACTGCTCTGTCTTGTAGCATGCACCCCCAGCACACACGGGGCTCAAAATAGCGTTTCATGATACGCCGGTCACAGTGACTATAGGTTCCATTTCTGACCGATCAAACACCATTTTTGTCCAGTCAACTCTGGCATAAAAAAAACAAGGTAGTGATGCCTTTTCACCTGATCTTCGAAGTTTAATACCAAGAACCTCTTTCAAATTGACACTATATTCGATAGACAGTCATTGACCGTTGACCGCCCGTTATTTTGAGCCCTGACACACTCCCAGCCTTGCCCCCTGCACACATCTCCAACACACATCCACACCCAGCAGATACACATACTCCAGCCCACACCTCCAAGATATCTCGTTACCTTTGTTTCTTCATCTTCTTTCTCAACATCAAATTTAAAATCAACACCAGGCACTGTGGGAAGGAAAAATGGCGCTGATTTTGGGACCTTGGGCGGTTCTTTGGGTTTGTTACGTTGCTGCAGAAAATAATTTAATCACAAGATTAAGAATAATACTTAAGAAAGGTTCAGATTTGACTTCCAACGCGCATCTGATTGGTTAATCGGATATATCAAATTGATCTGATTGGTTAATGATCGCTTAAGGGTAGCGGAAGTAAAATCTGAACCTCTATTCTATCACCTATAAATGCAAGTGCTTGTGTGCATTTAAATACTTATTGTGGTCAGCTGTTACAGTGGTCAGTTATTTCTGAATGTTATCATGTGCAGTATCTAAATCATCAGTAAGTCGAAGAGGTCTATTGTCGGTATGCTCTACCTCGCCATCCACTAACTACAATATTGCGTACGGTATGCCTATTTTCAGAGGTAGTGTGGCTCAATGGGGGCCCATACAATAAAAGCCAGTTTACACTATCGAACTTTCTTTCATCAAAGGCAACGATTGCAGCAGTGTAAACTTTCATGCAAAACTCTGTTTTAATTCAGATGTCTTTGAATGTCAACGTTTTTTGACGGTTTAACGTCACTGTGTATTCACAGGAGTACACACACGTGCTATTATCCCTTCACAAACAGAAATATAACGTATCTCAGTATCTGCATATGATACTAAATGTGATGCTACTAATCTTCCGACAAAGGGCCTGCGCTCGAAAAGTCGAAGTTCTCCTTGTTATTTTCCAGGTAGTTGCATCCCCATCAACCGAAGTTTTGTTATTCCTGGCACTATACCTACACTGGCGGACCCTGGATCAGGGGGTTTCGCTGAAGCTGTAGCTTGCACCAGAAAACCTCTGAACCCAGGGTAACACTGGCACAGACAATTCAAGATACTATATCATACACAGTATTCGGTTAAAACATATCTTTCGTTTCTTACTTTGATCACATCCAAATTGAGTAAACTTCTCCAGCGAGACTCGGGAAGTAAAGACAAAGTAATGAGTTCAGACGATATTTGATCTGGTGATTTATATTTGTCATCTGTTATCATTTCTTCGTCTACTGCAATCTCATCATGTGAGTTTTCCTCGGTTGATAAATCTACATGATTGTCTAGAAAAATATAGATATTTTATAAGAGAAAACGCATTGCAAATATTAACATCTTGTGCTGTTTCAACAAGACAACAAAATTAAATGCAATATTTCGACTCTAGTGCAAAGTCACTATGAAACCTGACAACGACTTTGATACAGTTAATATATTACCTTGAATTTTGTTGTCTTGTTTAAATAGCTCAACTCTTGAATTTACAACATGTTAATAGTGAACTTAAGTAAGCACGAACGTCATTCGAAAATTGGTATAACTAGTCTAATTTTGGCGGCATATTGCCTCACAGTGCTCGTGTAAGGAAGGAGAAAACTTTAAAAATCATATTCTTTTTCATATTTGTTGAAGATTGACATAAAATGACACAAACACAATTTTCAATCCAGTCCTGCCTCGGCAATCTGACATCCGTGTTGACAAAAACGTCACTTGCTTAAATTAAGCTCCCTAATATTTCATGAAATTGTTTGCTGGTAAAAGATTCACTGCTAACAATACAGCCGCTTCGTCGTAAGAAATTATGTAAATATTGTAAGACTAAACTGAATAGCGAGTGTTACAGGTATGACTTACTGTCTTCATCAACACTGGTTCTTGCTGAAGGCATGTCAACAAGTGATGGTTGATAGTCAGCAGGAAGGGGGATAAATGAGACGCTGGAATAAAGAGTTTTGTTTGCCCTAAACGAATGAAAATATGAGATGGTCAGAATTTCGCAACATTTGGATGCTTGCAGAGTAGATGCAGAACTTCGCTATCAAATCCAAATATCTCTGAATGTCTATGATAAGCTAAAGATCCCCTCACACCCACCTCCAGTTCGATCGGAGACCACCAGCTTGGACCATCTGTTTCTCAAAAAAACTGCCGTAGCTGTAGACTGACGTGGTTAGTCTACCCTCAGTGATGATGCACCATTCATTGTTTGACAGTTCGCCCCCCCCCCTCCCCCTTCCAATACTAGTGTACATTCTGCCCCCTCCCCCAGATCCCCAAAGTTTCCTTACCATAAATATATTCCAACATCATCAACATGCGCAGTAGCAAGAAAATCCCCAACAAGTGAAATTGACAAACTTGTAGCAGGCGACTCCACCAGAAAACAATCTAAAAGTCTTCAATGAAAACCAAATGTTTGTTACATAATAATTTATTTCGCAAAAATCCTTTGCATTTTATTTCCTTACCGCCCAGAAGGCAAGTCCCAAGTTCGAATCGTCGAGTCCAGAGAACACGTGATTAACCATCTTGCATCAGGACTGAATGCCTATGAATGAAAACAAAGACTTGTTTCATGAGTATATGCTGCATAAGAATACCTTCTGCTTAGTAGTCGTACATTATAACGTCTTGATAAATGATATGAGGAAAGAACTACACAAACTAGCACCACAATTTTAGTACTGCGTGGGCAAAACATAATTGCATGTTATAGCTCCACTTTTCGTTGACACAGCACGCACTAAGAAGAGTTTTGTAGATAGAAATTTTCAGTGTGAATTTTATACGTTCATTAGACTGGCTCTGTGGCTCACAGTGTGTTAGAGCGCTGCTGCGCTGCACCGGAATCGCAGGAACTGTACAGTAGTTGCATTTTTCGCTACTACTCCTGTTTAAGTCTAATAAATGTATAAAATTCACACTCAAAATTTCCATCTACAAAATTCTTCTACAATTATTTATATCGAGTGTAAAAGCCCAAAATCCTGATATTTTATATAAATTAAAACACCCTGTAAGTATAGTAGAGACATAAAATAAATAAAAATGAACGATGTTAACTTACCATATCAGTAATTCTGTTTCGATGACCAGAAAATTGACGTACAACTCTCTTTATATCAATATCAACAATTTTGATGGTGAAGTCATCCAATGCAACAGCCATGAGGGCACTAAACGTCGCGTGCAAAATGTACATAATGGAAATTCAATATCATTCATTTATTTTATACATTTATTACGTTTTGACAACATGGTCATTAATTATTATCTGTAGTGTGGTTAATAGTTACGGCAGTGGATTTCATAAATTAGAGAACGCGCCATATTGTATTTGTAGCAAATGAATTTCCATATTCTACGTTGCATTTACAGCAAAGAGTCTTGCACAGTATATGTGGTAGTTTTGAAACATTTTGATTCTGCATGTGAAAGCAACATTAAAATGAGGTCTCTGGAAGCAAACCTATAGAAACCACATTGCGGTCGCCCTGGTAAATAGCTGCAATCTTCGCTTTTATACCCGCAGTCAAAATCGGGTGATGAACCATCGAGTAACTTAAGAATATTTCGAGGTCAAATGATTTCTAAATAAAACATTAACTCGGTAAGTTCTGATCTTACCTTTCCCTATGAAGGAGCATTTGCGAAACACCAACTTCGAGTTTTAGTGTCGTCTGAAGATGTTTGGATTTAAAATGCCAGAACTAAACAAAAAATTATAATTGCTACAGTAAGTACAGTTTGTTATGTCGTAAAATTGCCCAGACCCAGTTTCATGCGAGGTGATATATAGTTGCTTGGAGATTGCCTTTTGCGAAACTAACATGCAGTAGGGGAATTCAACATTTTGAAGGAAGCTCATGTATCTTATTTCCATTGTCCAACATGCAACATTTCATGTTCTGTCTGGTCCTCCCCAATGCACTTGTGTGATCTGTAAGTGTACATATACATCACCATGACTGCCATACCTTGACCGTTTTATCAGATGATGCCGTGATAATCTGCTGATTCAAACCATCCATCAAAACTCCGCGAACAATTCCTTTATGGGCTACATGCAGAAAACATTAAATATCATGTTAAATACAACACAACCAACACCACTGTCTGCATCAAATCAATGGGAATCAACTGTATAATTATTTTCAATAGTCACTTCAGCAATGGTCAGAGATTACTCAACTTTACTTGTTCAACCTGATTGGGTTACGGATGTTCGTGCACATTTTACTCAAAGCAAGGGTACAAATTCCGCTCGGCTATTCATACACGGGAAAGGAGCATTAGCGAAACAGTAACTGATATATAATCACATGATCAAAGCTACAAACTATGACTAATGACCCTCAACTTTTGCATGGGTTTTCGAACATTTCAGACCGACTTTTTAACATTTTTCCATATACTAGTCTCTAATCCTATCGATATTCTCGGATGTCCATGCATGAATAGAAATTAAGATTTATTATTATCAATGAAGCCACTGTGAGGAAATGTACCTTTGTCCTTTCCCAAAGAGCCACGATGTAATCCAGACTGAATATTATAAATATCAACATGTCCTGAAGAATGTCCAACGATTGTGAAATTTCCACAAGAGCTTATTGTTGCGCACTAAATGTTAAACAAAGTATAAAATTATGATGTATTACTCAATCCTGTGAAGCCACAAGGGTACGAGGCACAGAAAGTGTAGTAAATACTTTGCTTTCAGGTGGAATTTGGTTTTGGAAAGAAAAAAACAAAGCTATAGCATATTTGTTCAGGGCCTTCAGGCTGACCAGTATGAACTGGTATGTGTTCTCCACTCTACTTGGTTCAAACTGAATATTGGAGAAGATGGATAATCCAGGTGACGATATATTTACACTTTTTATACCTAACCAAGAACAGTTGCGAAAAATGCAACACTACATGTAGGTCCTCTCATAAAGATTATAAATAACACTAGAGGAGCCATCGAGTTTAAAAATTGGGAACGCAGCTAATGGGGGGCAAATTCAAGTCCCGGATATAAAATCGTGTTCTCATTGGCTGATTTGAAACTCGTCACCAATGGGAACACGAATACACATCCGGGACTTGAATTTGCCCCCCAATAGTCGCGTTCCCTTTTTTTTACTGAATTAAGATTACAATGCCTCCTCCAGTGTTATTTATAATCTCTATGGGTCCTCTGGCAGGAATCGAACCTGCGATTCCGGTGCAGCGGTCTAACCAACTGAGCTACAGAGGTCAATTGTCGAGCTCTAACCAACTGAGCTACAGAGGCCAATTGACGAGCGTTAACCACAAGTTCATGTATATATGTATTTTCGGGTGTGCGGGTTAGTGAACATGATAAGGTGAACTCGCTTTTTTGTATTTTTTTTATTCTCACTGCTCTCCTTTTTGTCAATTCTGTGACAATACGTCTCTCAACCAATCAGAATTCAGTAGTTTTGCCATGCATACAGAACCTGTGCGGCAGAATCTTTGACTTCATTCTTTGGTTTAAGAATATGTTTCCCAATACACTTATTTTGAAAGTTCCAAGTCCGGACATCAGAAGTACCATAATGACACGTCACAATTCCATCCCAGTCTCTCTGTCGTGTTTCATCTGTATGGAAAATGTGCAATGTTTGAAAAACTGCGAAACTATATGGATATGTGCTATACCGGGTTTTCATCGCCACCCAGATCTGGTTGTACGACGACAGGAAACATGTAGCTGATCCGGTGGATAAATATTCCTCCAACACAACAACTTCTTCACCAGATCACGTCTTCAATCAAGCAGCCCCCGCGAAGAATACAATCGTCACAAACTAAATAAATGTGAGATGCTCACCTGAAGCAAAATCAACAATTACTGGCAACTTCAACTCTTCCATTTTGACTCCGAGATTCTTTGATTTTTTAAGAAAGGAACCTAAAATGAATAACTGATAGTATTGTTGTACTTTTTAACACTGGTTACCGTAAATACTATACTGTTTATTGTACTCTTACCCCAATAGCCTCGTTTCCATGTGATTATTTCCTCATGCTTCGTGCATAGTTGGTTTAAAATAAAGTTATCTCATCTCAACGTGCAGTCAGTTAGAAACAGAAATCATTTAATTCAAGTACGAGAACTTGTCGTTGACGAGAAAATAGATATCTTGGCATTATCAGAGACATGGCTAAATACGTCCACGACTAATGCCGAGGTAAAAATTCAGGAATACAACATATACAGACTTGATCGTAAGCACAAAAAGGGTGGCGGCGTATGTATTTACGTCCGTAATGACTTCAAAACAAAAGTTTTGAAAAATCTCTCGTATATTTCTCCAGTAGGTTTCCATCAACTTTGGTTACAAGTGCAAGTGAATAAAAACAAATCTATGATTGTTTGCGTTACTTATAGACCACCTGACTGCCCGGTTACATGTATACGGGATGAACTTAAACCTAAATTCATTGAGGCTTTGTTACTGGGAAAAGAAATCATTATTTTGGGCGATATGAATTGCAATCTCCTTAAAACATCTTGTTATGAGTCTAAAATATTATTAGATACTTGCTCCGAACTACACCTGACCCAACTTATTAAAGATCCAACGAGAATTACATCTCAAACAAGTTCATTACTTGACGTTATTATAATTTCGTCCTCCTCTAAAGTTAAAAGTAGCGGGGTTGTTGACATTGGTATTAGCGATCATTCTATGATATACTGTATACTTAAACTTAGAGCTGATAAGCCTCGACCTGAATACAAGGATGTGAGGAGTTTTAAGAACTACAACTCCCAGAGTTTCAAGGCAGAACTGTCTCAACTTCCGTTTCATGAAACCTATCGCATTAGTGATTTAAATGAGAAAATTGATCATTTCAATCAATTGTTCATAAATACTCTGAACAAACACGCGCCTATCAAACACATCAGAATTAAAGGCAGACTTAATCAGTTTATTAATAAAGAATTAAAGTGCACGATGAAACTGAGAGACAAAAAGCTGAGAATTTTTCGCCTCTCACGTAACGCGGAAGATTGGGACGTCTATAGGCAACTTAGGAATTCTATAAAAACATCTTTAAGAGCAGCAGAGTCCAACTTTGTCCGGAATCAAATTGAGGAATATAAAGGTAATTCAAGATCTATGTGGAAAGTGATTAGGGGGTGTCTGCCAAGCAAAGATTCAGAAAAACCCGTTTACCAGAAAGACCACAAAAAATTAGCCAATGAATTTAATGAATATTTTGCTTCTGTGGGGAAGATTGCAGCCGACAAGGTCAAGAGACTTGCGGAAGTTAACAACATTCAGATGACAACTGCTTTACCACCTGCAAGACACCGATCTTCTCTTGATCTGTTTGAATTTAGAACAGTCACACCTGATGAAGTTAGAACAATTATTTTAAATAGTCCATCAAACAAAGCTCCAGGTGCCGATAAGATAAATATTCAATTCATTAAAGATTCACTTGAAGTGATTTTAGATCCTGTTACGGATATTATCAACTGTTCCTTGATGACGTCAACATATCCTTCAATGTGGAAGATAGCAGAAGTGGTACCGCTACACAAGGAAGGGGATCCTGAAATTGCTTCAAATAATCGACCGATTTCACTGCTGTCATGTTTGTCAAAAATATGCGACAAAGTCGCACTGAATCAGTATACAGAACATCTAACAAACCACAGATTATTAACGGAGCATCAAAGTGGTAATCGAAAAAAACATTCTACCGAAACACTTAACATTGCAGTGACAGACATGTTGTTGGAAGCTATGGACAATAAAAAGTTATCTATAGTTATATTGTTGGATATGTCGAAAGCCTTCGATAGTGTTGATCACAACATGCTTCTTCAAAGAATTCTAAACCTAGGCGTATCTTCTGCAGTGCATAAGTGGTTTGAAAGTTACTTGTCTGACAGATGGCAGTATGTTAGAATTGGAACTACCTCTTCGGCGCCTGTTGCATTGTCGTACGGAATTCCTCAAGGCTCTGTTCTATCGCCGTTTTTATTTAATATATACACAGATAGTTTGTTTTCAGTTCCCAAGAGTTGTAGTCTTGAATCGTATGTTGACGATTCGAAAACATTTTTATCGTTTTCATTGTCGCATATGGAACACTCGTTACTACATATAGAAGAGGATCTACACAGAATTTTTGAATGGTGTTGCAACAACAGTCTTCTTGTAAACCCAAAAAAGACCAAAATGTTGGTGGTTGGTACACGACAACTCATGAATCAATTGGAATCTCCCGTTTATATTAATTTTATGGGAGAAAATCTTGCACCTGTGACAGAGGTTAAGGATTTGGGTATGCTTTTGGACTCCCATCTAACGTACGACAAACATATACAAGCATTGTCCTCATCGTGTATCTCAAAATTGCGTCAGATTGGTCGCGTGAAACACAACTTTGATCAGTCAACACTAGTTACAATCATCGATACATTAGTCATGAGTAAAATTAACTATTGTTCAACAGTATGGTCTAATACGTCAGATGGCAACATAAAAAAGATCCAATTAATCCAAAATTGCGCAGCCCGATTAATTACAGGGGTGCATAAGTATGATCATATATCACCAACATTAAACGCGTTAGGATGGTTGTCAATCAAAGAACATCTATTGTACAGAGATGCGTTATTGACATTTAAATGTATGAATGACAAAGCTCCACAGTATTTATGTGATAATTTTGAACCACGAAACAGAATTCATAACCGAGATACTAGAAGAAATGGAGACCTGGATATTCCAAAATATAGGACATCGATCGGGCAAAGATAGTTCAAATACCGAGGGACTAAGATATGGAATGGTCTAGATACAGAGCTGAAATCAATTAGTGATCTGAACAATTTTAAGACGAAACTTAAGACAATTCTTATTGAGAAGCGATGTCCTTCTTTTTAACTTTTTTAACTCATAAACTATAATATATAGTATAATTTTAGTTCATGTAATAACTTTGATACGATTGTTGTAAATATATATAGTCGATAACTCATAATTTTTTCTAAAATCCATGTAAATTGTCATTGAAAAGCCCATTTTAGGGAATGTCAATTAATAAATTCAATTCAATTCAATTGGTTCTGAGGATACTAGTGTGCATTATGCCACCGTGGCTGATGCAATACGTTTAATCAAATCCAACGGGAAGGGCTGTTTTCTTGCGAAAACAGACATTCAAAATGCGTTCCGTATTATTCCTATTCGACCAGAGGACCACTATTTACTGGGTATGAAATGGCAGGGCATGTATTATTATGATCGATGCCTTCCTATGGGGGCAGCCAGCTCGTGTAAAACATTTGAAATTTTTAGTACGGCTATACAGTGGATTGCTCAACAAAAACTTCTCATCGATTCTATTTTACATTTACTTGATGATTTTCTCCTTATATCACCATCTTATGACACCTGTGCAGTTCGGTTAAAACGTTTTTTCGATTTTTGCGCTTTTATTGGATTGCCCATGGCACCGGAAAAAACGTGTGGTCCTTCAACCACGCTTTGTTTTGCAGGTATTGAGTTAGACACGATCAGATTTGAGGCCCGTTTACCTTTGGAAAAATTGAGAAAATGTGTTGACCTTATTTCTGATTTTCAAAAGCGTAAGAAGATTACCTTAAGGGAAATTCAATCTTTAATTGGCCTTTTAAATTTTGCATGTTCTGTCATCATTCCCGGCAGGGCATTCTTGCGTCGCTTAATTGATGTCACCCACGGCATCCGTTTATCTCATCACCTTATCAGGCTTAATCGCGAGACAAAACAAGACTTAAATGTGTGGCTATCGTTTTTAGCAAATTACAATGGCCGGTCATTTTTTCTCGAGGAACGCTGGGCAAATTCTCAGCAACTTAATTTATTCACGGATGCTGCGGGTGGAATTGGTTTCGGCGCAATTTTTGGCACAGAATATTGTCATGGCCTCTGGCCTGACGAATGGCGTTATCGTAACATCGCGATCTTAGAGTTTTATCCGATTGTACTCAGTCTCTGCTTATGGGGTCATAAGATGGCGAACCACAGTGTTTTATTTTTCACCGATAACGAAGCTTTGGTTTATGTCATCAATAAACAGTCATGCAAGGACAAGATTCTGATGCAGTTTGTTCGGAAACTTGTTCTTGTATGCCTGCAACATAATATTCTATTCAAAGCAAAGCATATCCCTGGGACGTATAATCGTTTGGCTGACCTGTTGTCTCGCTTTCAGGTTCAAACCTTTCAACGCGAAACATCAGCCTCGATGAATTCTTGCGCAACAGACATCCCTCAAGCTCTGCTGCCACAAAATTGGGAAATATCGTTTCCCTCTTGACACGATCCAGCCTGCAGCGCTCATCGATTCTTACTTATCAACGCGCTTGGAAACTTTTTGACCAGTTCTATTTACATATATCCGATACTATTTCATACACATTTCCTATTTCACCTCATACTTTGGCACTTTTCATTGCATACATGTTTGATGGCATGTTGTAAAACATGGACTGGACCTTGGACTGGACTGGACTTGTAAACTATGGACTGGACTTGTAAAACATGGACTTGTAAAACATGGACTTGTAAAACATGGACTTGTAAAACATGGACTTGTAAAACATGGACTTGTAAAACATGGACTTGTAAAACATGGACTTGTAAAACATGGACTTGTAAAACATGGACTTGTAAAACATGGACTTGTAAAACATGGACTTGATCTTCGAGCGAATTTATTATAGATGATATGTTTCTCTATATGTACACCTATATCACAGAGGAGAGACATACAGAGTTGAAACAAGTGTACCCACTTTTTTTGTGCGCATGCTCGGCAAGTTACTAGATGCATGTCTCTGATTGGATGATAACCTGATGACGACTCACTTTAAACTTGCTGAGCACGCGCAGTTGATCATTTTTTGCCCGGTCGCCTGAAAAAAGTGGGTACATGAAAACGTAAGCTTCCGCAGTGTTTACGACGGTCAGTTACAGCTCTGTATGTCTCTACTCTGTGCCTATATAGAGAAACAGGTAAAAATACACGAATTATTCTGCTGTGCTCGCTTGCCCATGCCCCCACCTTATTTTTCCCCCGGAATTGGACAGATAATAACGGAATAGATTGGACCGAGTCAATATAATTTAACTTCAAAAATATTTAATCCTTTTTGCATATCTATGTTAAATAGTTTTTCACTATAACATTTTGACTAACTTAGATTTGACAGACAATTGTTTCTTAATTTCCTTGCGAGTTCGAATCCCAAGGGAGATCAAATGGAACATTTCCATTGAATGAATGGAACTTGAATTATTATACTTTATTTTATTCCGTAAGAATCATTCTTTAGTGTAATTTTTATTTTTAAGTTTCTAAGGAAAGTGGCAAGTGTTTTCCAATTAATTTAATAAGCCGATTTTTCTCATATTTTCGCGAATTTTGAAAGCGCCTTGCAACATCAAATGCTTGTATCTCCGTCAATATCGTACCGATAATTTAGTGTTATATATCAAAATCTAAGTTAACCCTTCCTGCATGTAATGGAGTTCAGCTCAATATAGCTTTAATTTATAGTTTTTGAGTTATATTAAAACAAACAG
>CACRXK020001033.1:47741-61867 GCA_902702795.2 Paramuricea clavata | reverse complement strand
TCATTTCGAATGTTTTATTCATATTCAGCACCATTCGATTTTCATCCGACCATAATTTCATATTTTCTACCTCTTCAGCACTTGTATCATCCTCATCATAGCCCGGGGCTTCTATTGTTATATCATCAGCGAATTTACAGAGTTCATTGATTGGATTGACTGGTTTAATGTCATTTACCATTATTGAAAATAGTATCGGGCCTAGAACAGTCCCCTGAGGCACGCCACGATTAATTTTCAAGAACTCGGTTGTGATGCCATCAACTGTTACTCTCTGTTTGCGATCTTTTAAGAAATCTATCAACCAATTTATGATGTACGGGTTAAAAGGCAATTTCTTAACTTTTCCAAATAGTATGTCGTGTGGAACACTGTCAAACGCCTTGCTAAAGTCAAATGATAGTACTCTCACATATTTTACACCATTATCCAACCCTTTCAACCACGTATGTTGACATTTAACTAAAGCCATCGTTGAATTATGTCCCACTTTATATGCGTATTGGTCAGAATCGATTGAGTGATATATAACATCTGCGATCTCATTTTTGTATATACATCTCTCAAATAACCTCATTATGATGTCTGTTAGTGAGATAGGTCTCAGTTCAGAACTTGAGTTGATAACATTTTCTTTTGGTATTGGAACTATATTCGCTCTCTTCCATATTTCAGGGACTTTTCCAACTTTCACAGATACGTTAAATATTTTTGTTATAGCTGGAGCTAATTCAGCTGCGAATGTCTTCCAGAACCAATGTGGTAGATCGTCCGGGCCAGATGATGAACGCTTCTGTTTTCTTAGAAAGTTATAGACAATATCGACAGAAAGAAACGGAATTCTAGTTCCCTCTGGAATTTCTAGTAACTGAGGGGCTGAATAATTAGGGTCAGTGTTAATAGTTTGAAAGTAGGCATTTATAACATTCGGATCAATCAGAGAGCTAACAGGTGCAGAATTTTTCTCTTTCCTGCCAGTAATGTTATTAACATTATTCCACCATTTCTTTGTTCCAGTTTTATGATTTAGGTTCTCATTTTGAACAGCATTAAGTTGATTGGCGCGAATTAGTGTGTTAATTTGATTTTGTAGACGAAAAGTAGATTCTTCATCACCTACGCCTATAGCTTTCTTCCTTTTTTTCAACAAATACTTTACGAGAGGGGACATAAATGGTGGATCGCGTGACGAGGTTCGGACTTTTATCAGTGGGAAATTGTTCTCGAATCTCGGCCAGAGACTTTCATAAAGTTGTTTAACCATTTCATCAGGGGCTTGGTCATATATTGTTATCTTGGACCAATCCACATTCTCTAGTTCTCTTAGCATGTTTAATTTTCTATGTTCTCTCACATCCCTAAAGAATGAATTTGTTCTTTTTGCTTTTATGTTTCTCGAGTATGCAATAATCATATTATGATCAGTTCTTACCAAACTTTTCTTAACTTTTATTTCCTTCTAGTAGTGAGGAGCATTTGTGACAAAAACATCTAAGATATTGTTACCTCTTGTAGATGATCTAACCAACTGTGCAAAAGATAATTGATTAAGTAGGTCGCGAATATTCAATCTGTTTATATCTCCAGTAATAATCATCTTCGTATTAGGGTTTTCCGATAATAACTGCTCGCATGAGTCCATTAGGAATTCTATTAAATCGTCTGCATTATAATTATGGTCGGGAGGATGGTATACAGCTGCAACATTAAAACTGGAGTTTTCAGTTGTAATTTTTACCATAGGCATTCAAACGGGTTATTCATATTTGGTATTTTTTGCATTCTCCAATCTTTTCTACAAAGGATTGCCACTCCACCACCACGGGCACCTAATCTATCTTTTCTGATGATGCAGAACTCAGGTGGGCAAATTAGAGAACTGGCTATAGTTGCATTTAGCCATGTTTCTGAAATACAGCAAACATCAATATTGTTACTCTTGAGTTCCGCATATAACGCTGGGTAGGCATCAGGCTTCACTATTGATCTAGCATTCAACACCAAACACTGTGGAATTTGTTTTGGTTTGCTGGGTCCTTGTCTAGTAACATTTACACGACTTAGATTTCTATAAGAGTAGAGGGGTCTTTGTCTAGACTTTTTACATCTTCTAGACGAGATGTATATATATGCTTGACGAGTTAAACATAAAGGTCATTGCTGTGTGCCAAGTTATAAATAGGCGCATTCCGATGCACCGAGCCATGCTTTTAATGCAAAAGCTATTCTGCGGCAGTATTTGTCTGTCGTTTTGGCGAATGAACCTGGCGAATTTCTTTGGGACCATCGTAAATTTGACAATGGTAGAATTGATTTGTTGTCTCTTGATGGGGTTCACTGCAACCCTCAAAGACGGTATATCTTATACAGGAGTTATCGAGCAGCAATTTTAAAAGCTTTTAATATGTACGTTGCACGATCGATATTAAATTTTTACTTCAGCTGCCTTTTCGCCTTTTTAATTTTATGGCGTTTTTATATTGAAGCAGTTTATTTGCAGTACTTGGATTTTTCCAAGGTTCTTGTAATGTCATGTGCATATATTCAATAAAGTCATAAACGACATTAATACAAATCATACAAATGTGATATGATTTATCAATTTATGGTGTAATTTCCGGGGCCCAAGGGTCTGTGTGAATATGTGTCTGGGCTGAGCACTTGCTGTTTGCAAATACCACATTGGGAATTGAGCAATTATATTTTCATGCGAAGGAAATATTCATGAATTTGTGGCTTCTGTTTTATATATTAATATAGTGTGATGTGAGGTACCGGTACTGCATGTATATAGTTTATGTTGTGTACTTGGGGCGTTTGTACAAATGTTAATTGTTCTGACGTTCTGTTTGTATCAAACCACTGTACAGTATTGTCCTTGAATTTATGCACTTTTAGCATAAATTTAGGCCACAGTTTCTTGGTCATGGAAATATACGCCTACATGGGTTAGGACCTATAGGTGTTCAAATGCCCATAGTTTAATTCAATATATGGGGGACGGCGCGGCAAGTTGTTTTCAGATGGCCCAGTTATTTTGTTCGGCTACCTTTGTGGTATGCCATATTTAACAACAATCGTTTACTATAGAGTTGTAGATCAGTAGATGTTGTTTGTTGTAAGCTTTAAATTGTGTTTGTTGTGGAATAGTGCTTTATGATATATTGCCCTATCATGTGACAAGATATTATCAGTGGCTTGTTGTCTGCCCTATTTGCAGTTTCTCTTTAGAAATACACCTTCAAAAATAACGCCCGAAAGGCTCCCTTTTAGGACCGGTATTCGTTATTTATGTGTACGATTTGCCGGATGTTGTAGACCCTGGATCGCAAGTTGCTAGTTTTGCGGATGACACGAAGATGTATTGTCTCATTGATTCAGTATTTGATGCCAAGGTATCCTCACAACCTACAAGAGTGGTCTAAAACGTCTGTCGAAGAGAACTGTAAATGTCAAAAAATAACAAGAAAGAACTCTATTGAATATTCTTACACAATCCAGGGAAAGGAGATTGAGGTTAAAAAGAACAAGAAGAATCTCGGGGTCGTTATAGATAGGGCCTCACATGTCACCAACAACTGTTCCAAATCTAACAAGCCCCTCTGCGCGTTTCTGCGCAGGTGCAAAACTAGAACACGCGGCCAAACATGTATTTAACTAACGCTCGTTCGAGCTTAGAGTATGCTACTCAAGTCTAGGCGCCACAGTCAATTGAGCTTATGAGAAAAGTGGAGAGGCTGCAAGAGACGTGCGACTAAATTCATCTTGAACTTCCCGTTCCCATGCATGCATTGTATCATATCAAGAGAGTTCAACTCGTACATCGCTACAAATACAATACACGAATCGCGAAATTCGGGCAAAAATCACAGTTAAAGAAAAACATGTAGCTGTGACTGGATGATTTAAAATATGCGTATTTAAGTATTGAAATGTTCACTCATGCATTCATGATTACATATTACTACAATACAACACGAATGCATGACTGGACATTTGAATACTTTAATACGCATATTTTAGATCATCCAGTCACAGCTGCATGTTTTTCTTTGAATTCGGGCTTTGCCCGACTCGGAACGCGTCATTTGGATGCGCAATCGAATTTCGCGATTCGTGGATATCCTACTTTCATGAATTTCTTGATCTTGTTTTCTTTTACAAAGCTATAAATTGTCTGATAATCGTCTTGCTCCCTATTCTTCCTCAACCGATTGTACCAAGTTGTCTTACAAAGTCCACCAGTGATACTGATGCCCTGCTTTTTCGGCGTAGGGAATGTAAAACTGTTATACATTCCAACGGCAACACACATCTTACTAGAGGAACTCAACCTTAAAATATTATCAACAAGAGCTTCAAACATAAACGTAAAAATTATTATTCGGAGTTTCTTACTATAAGCAACTATATCGTGTGGAAAACCCTCACACCTGGCGTTCGATCGGCCTGTGATGCAATGTGGCAAGGAGTTGTTTTTAACTTTTTATTCCAAGTGGCTGGATGAAATTAGTAATTTCACTATTACTGTAGTCTCTCCCAGGGGCCACAGTAATTGGCTGTGCTCCTGTGGTTTCCACACCAGATCTTATTGTTACCTTTCTTGTATTTTTTCTGGCGAAATTCAATAAATAAATAAATAAAAAACAGTCATTGTAAACCATGACGTTTTTCTCAGAAAACTACAATATTATGTCCTTCCTGGTATATAGTTAACGTCGACGACTGGTGTACTTCTTTCTTTGGTTTACTTCTTATACTGTGGGTTGTCTGGAGTTTATACATGGACTTCAAAGATTTGGATTCTTGCACTTCACTTGGTGGAATTAATATTAGAATGTTAGGGTTTGTAATCCAAGTGAGTATATATACATTTTAAGACCTAACCAGGAACGACTGCGAAAAATGCAGCACAAGGTCCTCTGGTAGGAATTGAACCTACGGCCCTGCGATTCCGGTGCAGCGCTCTAACCAACTGAGCTACAGAGGCCAGCTGTTGAGCTGTAACCGTAAGTTCATCAATACAGGGTGTATAAAAAAAAAGGTAATCGAACTTCAGCGCGCTATTGTATCTGAATTACTCTGCGTATGAACGAGATTTTTTCACATTCGGAAAGATCATGCTTTTAGCTGTTGAATGATATCTTCTTCATGCCAAATGGATAAAAAATGAGCAAATACGAATCCGATAAAAAATGTTAGTCAGAATCGCATATTTTCACTGTTGAGAGTTGGGTCTAAAACCATTGAAAATGAACCCCCTTTGGTACTGAAGTTGATGAATTTCACTTCATTAAACTACGCACATATTCATAATTAATTATTAAGTAGGAATAAATCTTAGCTAAGCTACGACACGTTCGTGATTAATTGCTTTTTCTTTTGTTATGCATTGTTTTAATTAGGCACAGAGGTGAAAATATGCGATTTTGACTAACATTTTTGATCGGCCTCGTACATGCTTATATTTTCTCCACTTGGTATGAAAAGCATGTCATTCAATAGCTAAAAGCCTGATCTTTTCGAATATGAAAACCAATTGTTCATACGCCGAGTGATTCACGTATAATAGCGCGCTGAATTTCGATTACCTTTTTTTTTATACACCCTGTATATAAGTAATCGGGTGTGCGGGTTGTACTTCACTTGGTGGAATTAATATTAGAATGTTAGGGTTTGTAATCCAAGTGAGTAAATAAACAGTTTATACATGTACTATATATAATACAAGAATGTTGCAAAATAATACATATTATCTTCCCAAAGCAAGAACCATTTTAGAAAATTTAACAGATTTCAGGGTCCAGTGCCTAGTGTGGAGAAAAACAGTAATCAGGCTATATATATACAGTATAATGTTTCAAAAATTGTAATTCTAAAATATGAAATAAACCATTCTTAAATTAAGATTTACTGTCTTTAGAATTTTTATAAAATCTCCCCAAAATAGACTTCTGATTTCAAAAGCGTTCGAACCTTTGTAGGTAGCTATCCAAATCATCCTGACAGTCGATAAACTGTGGTAACTTCGGCATCTTCGCTGTGGCGATTCCCGAGTGATGCTCACTAACGCCCCCGTCTGTATTAACAGCTTGTACTTCGAGTTGCTTCATTTCCAGTTCGTGTCTTCGCATCGCCTCTTTCTCTCTCGCTTGGGCTTCTCTTTCACGCTCCTTCACCTCGAGTTCTCGCTGTTGTTGTCGTTCTCTCTCCTTCGATTCTAGTTTCTTAATGTCGCGCTCTCGCTGTCTTTCTTGTCGATCGTCGTCTACTTTACGCCTTTCGATTTCTTGTTGATCTTTTACAAAGTCTAACAGTTCTTTTTCCTTCAAACCTAACTCTTTGCCTAACTCAATCCACTTCTCCATCGCCGTAAAACTCGCTATATTTACGCCGTAAATATCTCAAGGTACGTTGTCTTTCTCAATCCCGATATTTTCCCAAAATATCTCTCGTTTACCGCTCGATAAACAATACTTTTCGCTTTATAATCGCTCTCGTTTGACCGATTCCCGCCTGAGCCCCCAGTGTTACAAAGTTCTCGTGTAAATCGGTCGCGAGCGACACAAATAAAGCCTCGTCAAAACAATGAATAATAAAATTTACTCTCAAGCACTCAAAAATTCATGCTCTCTGCTCTAATACACGTTATACAGGGTGTATAAAAAAAAACGGCGTCGTCCTAAATATCCTTATTTCTATCGTAAAATAAACTACCATAGTTTCGTTTTGTGCTCAATTTAAAGCTTGTTTTTTCATCTTTCAAATGAAGGGTTTCTCGCTAATCGCAATAAAATGAATTTAGTACAAGCGCTCGTTTTTAGATGCTTCGAAATATTAATCTTCGAAGTCCCTTGGGGACTTAAGGTGGCTCGCTACAGTTTATAGAAATGTTGAAAATACGTAAACTAGATCACAACAGGTGGGAAATTTGTCTGAGCATGCGCGAGCAAAATGAGTCACGCAATTGAGTGGAATACACGCAACGCGTGTTTACAAAAAGGCACAATCGTGCAAATATTGCCAAATGTTTGTACAAAATAAATGACTGTTTTATGTTGAAAATGGACATGATCTAAATTAATCATACAGAATTTTTTAGTGACGTTCTATTTCAGTACCCTGCCATTGTCTCTGGTGGGCTGTCCGTGTGCATTCGATCTGAAACAGTTGCTACTTTGCTGTCAAAGAATTTCGAATGTTTACATGAAAATAGAGGCAAGTCATGCATTTTACAACCTCTCAAACTGTATGAGCCCCTATTTTTACGCTTATACCTAAGATATCAAATAAAAGTACATGAAACAGAGAACAATTGTAGAAAGTTTTATCGTGAGGCCACGGCCAGTTTTTAAAATATCTTTATTTCTGTTCCGGTCATCACCAAAATTACACAAAAGCCGGGCTTGAATATACAACAAATTTTGAATCCCATCAAGCACAAAAATACTTAACGTGTAACCAAAATATGCTCATGAAATCGAAATTAATAGCTAAATTTTCAAACTAGACCCTTCTCGAAGCGGTTTTGATGAAGGAAGTTCACATTTCGGCCTTTGATTCTTGGCAAAAATTTGACCACAACACGTGCGAAGCAACTGGGTCTCAAAGACTGAACTAAAACATTGTGAGCCCCTATTTTCCTGACGATATGTTTGATACCTACAAACGCCGAAAAGTTTTTTCTTTTCATTTAGCTATATTTGAAATTGAGGCCACGGGCTATTTTGAGAAAGTACAATTCAAAGTCAAGCTATTTTTACATATTTTCAAAATTTGTCAAATTTCGCGAGCTTGTATTTTGAACTTAGACAACTGAAGTTACATTAAGAAACATAGGATGGAAAATTTGAGGCATATAAAGTTAATTTCAACTTACATTTCATTCTCAAATCACGTCTTTCTTCTTTTATTACGATTTTAAACAAGCCGTAGATCGACGTATACGGTGTTTACTCCCATGTTCACGTCGCCATATTAACTTTTTCCAATCACGCGATTACAAAACAATCATCGCAAAACAAAGAATTCATGATCGACTTTTAAAAGAATAACCAATAATTTGTAAATTGTTGAATGGAAAGCAAAAAATCGTCAGCTAAAACAGCTTCTTGCTAACTTTCTGCTTTGTTTTGAATGTAAATGCAATGAGCTTTGTTTCTGCCCGCAATTTTTTGGTCAGCGACGACAAATTTCCCACCTGTTCTAGATCACCTTTTTGAAGAGATGATGCTGTTTACAAATCGAAATTTGTATATTATATATACAGGGACAATCAAACAGTCGAAAATTGGTCAGAAAGGTGACGTCACCACTGTTGCTATGGCAACAATGACGATTCAAGATGGCCGATATTTTGGCTTTGAACGCATTTTACGTTAAAAAAAGGTCGGTTACCCCCATTTTTTATTTCAGAAAACATTTTCTTATAGTGCAATGCACTGTCTGGCCAATTTTAAAAAAATTCTGTAATGCAAAAAAAAAATTATTTCGAAAAACCATGTTTATAATTTTTTTAAAAATTTGGCATTACAGAATTTTTTTAAAATTGGTCAGATAGTGTATTGTACTATAAGAAAATGTTTTCTGAAATAAAAAATGGGGGTAACCGACTTTTTTTTAAAGTAAAATGCGTTCAAAGCCAAAATATCGGCCATCTTGAATCGTCATTGTTGCCATAACAACAGTGGTGACGTCACTTTTCTGACCAATTTTCGACTGTTTGATTGTCGCTGTATATATAATATACAAATTTTGATTTGTAAATAGCATCATCTCTTCAAAAAGGTGATCTAGTTTACGCATTTTCAACATTTCTATAAACTGTAGCGAGCCACCTTAATTAAAGGTAGCTGCTAAAATTCAGAACGTTGTTGTGTAAAGCTTTACAATCACCATTCATAATGCCAAAGCTAACAATTTCGGAAAGAACATTCATTGTTGAAAAGTATTTCGAAACAAAAAGCGTTGTTGCAGTGTTAAGACAATTTCTAATAGCTTTTCCAGGACGTAATCTTCACCCAGCGTTTGGCGTAATGTCAACAAATACCGGTTGCATGCATTGAATGGAACAACCACCCCATAAAGTTTAAATCGAAATAAAGGAAACTCGGGAAGAAGAGTTGTGACAGTCTTGGATATGAGACAAAGAACGAACTTGTATGAACTTAGAAATGGAGGCCACGTTGAGTAAATGTGTACTTCCAACTTACTTTTTGGAACGTTTAAATAAATTGTGAATTCAACACATCTACGTTTTTTAATTTTCCAATTGCACTTACTTAAATTGACACAGTTCGCCAGCAATAACTCCACATTTTATAAAATAAAGTATATAAAATAGCCGAAAGATCGCGATTTCGAAAGAATGCAAGTATAAACGTCTAACTTTTATATTCGCTTTGAAATTCACACTTCATGTGAGGACTCCGGTTTTTTTGGGGTAAGGATAAAACGCGGATACGGACGGACGGACGGATGGCGGACGGACGGACGGGGGGGACAAGCGGATGGACGGGGGGGGGATCAAATCCGCGTTTTTTAGGAAATGTAATTAAGACTATTATTAATCGTAATAAGTTGTCGAAAAAATGATAAAATATTAAATTGTGGAAATGCGGGGTTTTTCGAACCTTTGTAACGCTGAAAATTCTAATTAAATACGTTAGACATCTGCTCAAACTTGCGTCCAATTTCATTTGCGCAAATATCGCGTAATCGAGTGAGTATTTGAACGCGATAAAACAACTCGTACGAGGAAATATTAATACATAAGGATTACTAACTTACTTGCCAATGTCGTATATAAACAAAGCTCCAACTATTTCGTAGGATGTAATCGAGGCGCATTCATTCTCAATCTGATTATAATTGTAAACAATACTAAAGTTGAGAGAAATACTCATTACAGTGACACGATTCCGGTATAGACAGGCTTTGTCGATGTCAAATGTCCAAGTATATACGAAACCAGTAGTTTACAGGTTGTTTACAAACGCTAGCTTATATTAGTTTTTATCTGTACTTCCGCTTAAAAAGGTACATCAGCGACGTGCATATAAACCCCAAATGCCTAGTCTTTTTAAGATGAATTCTAATGAATAAATTGCTCTTGCAAAGCACAAAGCTTGCGAAGTACAAAACAATGTCCACTTTGTAATAGTTTGTATACTAGCGCACGGCTATTTGCTGTTCGCGCTGTGTCAAAGGTAATACGATATAATTATACTTTTCATGAAACTTCCTGTTGGACGTGCGGTGGACGGACGGGACGGTCAGCTTACATTAGCCATTCCAAAGTTGATGGGAGGACTGGGGACGAGTGTTAAAAAGTGCCCAAATTAAGAAATGAACCAAGTAACTAACTAAAAAGACCACCTTAAAATTAGTAAGTGTACAAAGTTTGAAGAAGTTTACATGAATACCCTTCGAATAATAAGCTTTCGAAAATTTTGAAATTGCTGATTAAAAGATTGTTTTTGGAACGCGCGTCCCAAAAACGAAATTACAATACATTTCATAGTAAATATCGCGATTTTTGAAAGCTTGTTATTCGAAGGCTATTCATGTAAACGTCTTCAAACTTTGTATACTTACTAATTTTGAGGTGGTCTTTTTAGTGATTTGGTTCATTTCTTAATTGGGGCACTTTTTAACACTCGTCCCCAGTCCACTCATCAACTTCGAAATGGCTGGTTGTCTAGAAACCCAATTTTCGAGTCAGTAAAACGCGGAGACGGTATTGAAAACTCTGTTTTATCTTTTAACTTAAAACGGACGGTTTTCGATCTCGTCAAAATTTCGTCCATTTAACGTCAAACTCTCGCTAGATATAACAAAGAAAACGTATAATTTTAAAGCTATATATACGATATAGAAAACGCGTCTCATCTTTGCTTGTTTGCCGTTGGGCTAGGATAAGGTTCAATGTCAATACTACGATGTATTAAATAAGATTAATCTTAACAAATTTAACTATAAACTGCATCAATACATATTAAAACCCCAATTATTCAAATGTCAATTTTAGAGCAAAACTCATGATTATCGTTCCGTATAAGTGCCTTTCTATTAATATAAATGGTTTCCCTATCCGAAACACTGGTCTGAAAACCAACACATCTGGCATGCATAACTGAAGGTAATGGCGGCCATATTGGTTTTAAAGATTTTTTAAGATTTTCTTACAATTTCTGATTATTATTGGGAAACGTAACGTAATCACTAGAAAAAAATTAGTCGCCAATTGCCTCTCTTTGGCTTTAAATTTGCCTGTGAATAACAAATTAGGTCACACCAATATGGCCGCCTCAAGTGTCGTTATCTGCTTTCCACAACATTTTAAAACTTTTTAGAAAAGATGTGGGCAACTTGATCTTTCTTTCTTGATCTTTCTTTTCCGGATACATATCAACAAAGACATTTGCTTGCATGATAGTAAAGCTTATTTAGATACCTAACAATTCGAGTTGTTGAGAATTTGATATGTTTGAAAATCTCAGTTCATAAATGTTCTGTTTCAAAATTAGCTCATTCAATTCAAAAGGATGTGTCAACCAGTTAGTTTCAGATCAGTGATCCGGAATAACTAATATGGCAAGGACTATACAGCTATTGTAATAAAAGTTGTCATCGACAATAGTCAAACGTACAATATGAGCGCTTAAAGAATGATGGGAGTAATCATAGTTTCAAATAAGTTTAGCATATCAGTAGCCTCGTGAGTATACTTTAGCGACCGCTCATAATGCAAATGAGGTTAATATGTAAAATTTGATTGTTCTGAAGCGAGTTACATTGTGATTTGTTGCTAAAAATATTTTCACGAAGCTACTGATATCCTCATCTTATTTAAATCAAGGATTATATTCCCGTCATCTTTTTCGTATTGTACATTTGCATGACTATTGTCGGTAACAATCTTAATTGAAAAAGCTGTATACAATATTCATACATCTAAATCCTCATGCCAAATTGCCTTAGGAGCAAAATGTGGTGCATACTAAGTTGAGATGCCACCCAATCTCCAACAGATACCATGCTGGGCTGAAAATAAGGCTGCTTGAAACGAATGCAGACTAAATTAACATGGAAATAAACATTGCCCTCTTTGTTCATTCTTTCTCCAGTTGTCTTATTGCTAAACGGTCGTAGCATTCGAGATACAATTGTAATGTCGTGAGGTGAATCAGGCACTCGATCTCCAGGCTTCAGCGCTTGAGAACATCCGAAGCAACTTTTAACATTTGGGTGGCAAAACTGGAGTAAATGAACTTCAAATGTCCCATTTGATGGTTGTGGGATGTAATACGGTACAGGGGATTATATGCATGTCGCTGATGTAGACAATCCCTGTTTTAAAATTGACCTTTTTAAGCGGAAGTACAGATAAAAACTAATGTAACCTAGCGTTTGTAAACAGCCTGTAAACTACTGGTTTCGTATATAGTTGGAAACTAATTGTTTGTGAGTTTAATACCAAATCATATATATTAATTAATTGGACATTTGACATCGGCAAAGCGGGTTTATATCGGAATCGTGCTGTCACAGTAATGAGTATTTCTCTCAACTTTAGTATTGTTTACATTTATAATTTAATCAGATTGAGAAAGAATGCGCCTCGATTACATCCGACAAAACAGTTGGACTTTTGTTAAAATACGACATTGGCAAGTACGTTAGTAAACCTTATGTATTAATATTTCTTCGTACGAGTTGTTTTATCGCGTTCAAATACTCACTCGATTACGCGATATTTGCGCAAATGAAATTGGACCCGAGTTTAAGCAGATGTCTAACGTATTTAATTAGAATTTTCAGCGTTACAAAGGTTCGAAAAACCCCGCATTTCCACGTTTTAATATTTTATCATTTTTTCGACAATTTATTACGATTAATAATAGTCTTAATTACATTTCCTAAAAAACGCGGATTTGATCCCCCCGTCCATCCGCTTGTCCCCCCCGTCCGTCCGTCCGTCCGTCCGTCCGCCATCCGTCCGTCCGTCCGCCATCCGTCCGTCCGTCCGTCCGTCCGCCATCCGTCCGTCCGTCCGTCCGTCCGCCATCCGTCCGTCCGTCCGTATCCGCGTTTTATCCTTACCCGTTTTTTTTGATACACCCTGTATGTCTCCTTGTTCTTGTCAATCAAAAATCCTTTTTACTATCATAACAATACCATATATGGTCCTTGCATGTTCACGCACGAACAGGCCTTAAAATATCTTTTACAGGGCCGTCTGACAAAATGTCCGATGACTTAGAATGGTCGGACATATGTATGATGTACGATGACCTTCAGTTCAGTTTGGCTCGGAAATAAGTCTGAATGTATTAATTCTGAACGGTAAATGTTGTGAAGATATTAAATAATTTGTGTCATTCATACTTATTTCCAAGCCAAAATTAACTTGCATGCCAATAACAACAGTAAGATGTCGACACTTAAGTTCGTTTTCCACTTCACCATTTCGCTCGCCGCCGGCGACATTTTGATTTACGTTGGACAAAGTTACCATTCGGTCGGACACCAATGCACTCGGGTCGGACAAACAATAAACCTCAGTTTCAATTAGGTCGGACAGAATGTCCGGTGGTTTCCTCACTACGTCGGACAATTTCATGAATGGGTCGGACAATGTCCGTGACCGACCGATATTTTAAGGCCTGACGAACGTTTATTAATAGATTAACTAATATCAATCAAATAGCTTAATAATTTGTGACAATGGGTGGGTTTACCGAGAACGGAATATGACAACGTTCGATACAAATACGGTACAGCTGCGATACACATGGCCACATGAAGTAAAAGAGTCACCGCGAGCAAACTTTGAAGCAGTTTATTTGAATGTAACATAATTCTGGCAAGATCTTTAAAGCCGGTTTTCCACTTCAAGCGTACCGTACCGAAACGTATAAAAAATGTTTTTGAATTTCAAAATTTCGTGAATGTTGATTGGCTAGTACTTCCATAGTACGCCTAGCCTGCATGGCAGGCGGTATTTCTACGGGCAGCGAAAATTAGGGAAGCAAAGGAAATACCGTCTGCCGCAAAACTAGGGGTTTTTGAATTACCCGTCCGCTGGTGAACGGAAAAAACGGATTGGTTAGTATTTTTATGTA